>CAUYSK010076532.1:0-40499 GCA_963575035.1 Avahi laniger
TCTTGTCCCGACCCGCGGAACCAGTTATTCGTGGGTACCTGGGAGGAGGGAGTGGGAAATGGGAAAGGCAAGACACAAGAAATGGAGACAAGACAGGAGTCTGATCAAGTCTCGTTTAACGGCAGTAGGACAGAGGCTTAAATAGGGCAGAAGGAGGAAGTAGTTAGGCGGTACTTTCCAAGGCGGGAGTTACCATGGAGATTTACACGTGCAGGCCACCCAGGGGTTACGTCACACTAGGTAAATGGAAACTTACAAGCTCTTTTTGCGGGCTTTTGTAAATGTGCGGGCTTGGTTGGCCATTTTAGGTAATCAGGCAGATCCACATGGCTCGAGGCCATCCTGAATAAACGGCTGCCGGGCCTCATGGCTCCCGACATTTTCTAAATCATTTTTCCTTATAATCATATTAACCATTTGGTTATAATTATCATTATTTTTCCAGCATATTGCACCAAATCTTTATCAGCACATTTTTTTATGTTTAATAATGAGATGGATTTAGGTTGTACATATTTTCTGCTTACAAAACATATCCCATGCATTTATTTAGTGTCACCAAATTGCATAGAGTTTAATTCTACATTTTCATTGACATCTTTGATTTAAGAGTCATTGAAAAAAGAATTGGGGTCTTTTTGTTTGTATTGTTTGCTTAACTTAAATATGTGGTATTTATTTCTCATAACTAAAGTTTAAGGTGTTTATGTGTCTTTACCTGTAAGATGAATCAATGATAGTCCTTGTTTTATGGGATTGTGAAAAAAATAGATAATGTATGTAAAATATATACAGCTTGGTTGATGCAAAAAACATTATTATTGTTATTTTAAATATTTTTAAAAATATATAGTTGAAAATATCAAAAAGATAATGATAGAAAATATGTCATTAAACCCAGAGGACCAAGTGAAATTGGCCAGTTTTTTCCTCTTATAATTGTTTTTGCCTAATTTTGATATCAGTGTTTTTATACATTCCATTAAAGTTAAAAACACTATGAAATAGTTTAATACATGGAGGGTTGTCTGTTCCTTAAACTTTTAGGAGAAGATGCCTATACAACAATACAGACCATGAATTTGATCTTTATCTAAAGACTTCACCTTGCTGCCTGGCAGGTAAAATTAACTAAATATACATTCAGCTAAAACTGCCTTCAATCTAATTATTAAAAGAAACTTTTAAGGTGTAGACTCTTAGATTAAAAATGCTGTCTTTCCATTTCCTCTTATTTTTCTCTATTTTTGAGGAAAAAAAATAAAAATAAATTTAGAAAAATAAATAATATCTGAGGATAAAAGCCCAAAACAAAAACAGAATACTTGAATATCCAAGCCTGTCTGTGGTCTCTGAGGCAATAGCTCTCACCCACCCTGATTGCTCATTTTACCGTTGCATTCCAGACAGAAATTTGCAAAACATGTAACTTATGATCTTACCTTGGTCAAAGCGTGGGTGAGAGTCTCTAGTTGACATGGTGGCAACCCAGCCCCTGTAGCCCTGCAGACATCTAAAAGATCTGGCTATGACTTATTTGGTTCCAGACATAAGTCTTATGACTTATTTCTCCTCAGGGCAAAGCAACCTAGATCTTATTAGCCTTCTCTGCTCTGACAAGCTCCCAGATGTACTTTCAGCTACCATAATTCCATTCCATTCCTCAAGGAAACTAAGAGTGGCTGCAAAACATGAAACTGACTTTTTGGATCTACTTCTGCCTAAACATGTGCTGCCAAATTGTTCTTGATTTGTCTACATGTACCATTTTAATCCTCTGCAACTCTACTCCCAGTCTTACTCTCAGTCACCTAATCATCTTTAGTGGCTCTGCAACTCCCAGGACTGGAAAAGTGTGTGATTTTTCCTTTCATTATAGAACACCTACACTTCAAGGCATTATTGCCAAAGATGAAAGGGTCACCTTGTTTACATTAAAGGCTAACTCTACAAGGTTGGTCCTACTCCTTTGATTATGAAAATAATAAATGAGTTTTAAAAGAATTAGGAAAATCTTCTCTCAAGAAAATACCCTAGTATTCAATGTTATTGTATTACTACATAATCTATTTTTTGAAGGTTAGATTTTTTCTTTACCAATTTTCTAGGAAAATTCCTACTCTTTCTTTCACAAAACATCTTACTCCCCAAACAAATGATACCCAGACCAATTAAGGTAAATGTTATGTTATCGGAAATGCCACGGGGAAAATGCATTAATAAATATTTTAAAATCATATAATTATTGTATATGTAGTTTTCATCCAAGCAATTATACTTTGAAAAATCTATCAAAGAGAAATATGTGTTTATATGGTACGCATCCTCAGAAAGATTTTTTTAAATGCATTGTTTCTTATAATTAAAACTTAGACTACTATAAACTTGTCAATAACGGAATAGGTAATTATGGCAGAAATATTTAGGGGAAAGTACCATATTATGGAAACCAGTAGTATGTACTGGTTACGTACAAGCTCAAACTCTGGAGCCAAATTTCCTCTATTCAAACACAACTCTGACACTACCTATTTTGAAATTGGGGTACACTTATTCTATAAGTACTAGTATGAAAATCTCCAAGGCATATTTTTAAGAGAACAAATGCAAGTTATAGTAGAAAAAATATAGAATGACAAAATCTTCTATGAATAAAAATGTTTATTTAAAGAGGCGTATGAACATCATTATATTGATTAAATGCACAGAGAAAAGACCAAGTTAACACAAACTAAACTATTAACTATGGTCTGTGGCTATGACTGGAAACAGAGACAATGTATCTGACAGGAGATCGAAGTTGGACATTCACATAGTTTTGCTCAGTATAGCTCAGCTCTTTTGCCAGAATATAGTCATATATTTATTGCATTCTTTTTTTAAATGGAAAAAAGTAATTGAATAACTTAAATATATGTTTAAGTGCGTTAATAAGAAGGTTTTTATTAAGATTTTGAAGGGAGAGTATGATGATCCAGGTCTCTAAATATGCTGGTGTTAAATCTTCAGTAGCATTTATGTCTGAATCTGTGCTATCTGACAATTAAAATCTATTGACTTGAAAAGAGAAATAGCACATAGAAAAGTGGTCTGTTGCTAGGATTCCAGATTGGACTAATGCAAAAATGTTGAGGAAAATAGCACAAAAGAGGTTCTATTTACACAGCATGAAACATAGGTATTCAAACAGGGTCAGCTGACATAAAATGGAAGCTTCGAAAAAAAAATCATTTTTCACTTAAATGAAGTTGACAAGCAATTTGAGATATATATACATATGTATGTATTTCATTTTGAAGAAAATGTCTTTGAAAATTCAATTTTGATTTGGAGAACCTTAAATACTTGCATGTTATAAATCATGAAAGTAGTCCCTTAAAATAGATACTTAAAGTTATAGCAGGTGCTCTATAATTTTTGATTTTTTCTTTGTATTAGAGAATAAAATAACATTTAGATGAAAGAAATTTCAAAGCATTAATTTCAGTGTTATTTTTAATATTTCCTTCCTGGAGCTTTTGTCCTTTTCTGGTAAATAGGATTTTATTCAAAACAGATATATTACTTTTAGAAAGAGTTGCTAAAGCAATTACAACACAGACTACAGATGGCGTGCTGTTTACTACTGTTTTTGGGATTCATGAAATTAGTTTAAATTTCTTGCAGGCACTTACTGATACTTTTTGAAATTCATTTTGTGCATCCTATTTTATGTGTCCTAACTTATTTCTACCTGAATTAATCAAGCATAGATAATTAAAAATATACTATTTAATTACATCCATGTTTTTTTCTTTTGCATATTTTATAGATCTTTGATTCACATATGTATATATGCAGGTATCACAATGGTTCTTTACTCAACATCTATTGAAAGATGCTATGATAAATATTTAACTATGAAATGGAACTTGTTCATAATTTGATGTTTATTGCAATTTCAGTGAAATATTGTATGTATAAAATTCTACAAAAATAAATGCATTGTTTAGTTAATACACATTCCCATTTGGTTTAGGATAATTATTTCTTTCTTTGGCAATTAATATGAATATAATTAATACAATTTGATCTTTAGCCACTACGTTTTAAGAAGTACACTTTGTTAGATGTATTATTAAATGACATGTTATAGACAATTACATTCACTATATGTATTCGTCTGTCTGTATTAGGCTGCCATAACAAAATACCATGGACTAGGTGGCGAAAACAACAACAAATTATTTTCTCACAGTTCTGAAAGTGTGAGATCAGAATGCTAGCTTGGTTAGATCATGGTAAGGGCCCTCTTCCTGGCTTGCAGAAAGCTTTTTTCTTGATGTGTGCCCACATGGCCTTTTCTTGATTTGTGTGCATGAAAAGAGGGACCAAGCTCTCTGGTATCTTTTCATAAAGGATGCTCACCTTACTTGAGGACTTCAGCCTCATAACCTTGTCTAAGCCTAATTACCTCATAAAGGGCCACATAGCATCGAATCAGGTTATTGCTTCAACATGTGACTTTGGGAACAAGGAATAAAACCATTCAGTTGATAAAGTAGTATATTCCCACTATATTACTCTTTTTTAAAAAATTGGCTACAGATTTTTTAGTGTTGAAAATGACCTTCCCAGAATAAGGGAAAGTAGTTCTTTATTGACATTTATTATTTTCATCATAACCTTTCATCAAAAATAATCAACTTTAGAAAACTTAAATTCAGTCTACTCCTCAATACTTCATTTATACAACAATGTCCTGGGCTAGAATTAGTAAAAAAACAAAAACAAAACAAAAAGACTCTAAGGCAAAACAGTTATCCTAATAGCATTAAGATGGACAAAGAGTAGCATTATAACTATTTCTGTATAGAAAGAAGTATTAGTAGGTTTATTAATAATTAATAAGTTATTTGTGTCTATAGTATAGACTAAGGGAAAAGCAGATATTTCATAGTGAAATGTTAGTTGCATTATTATTTATAATAGAAAAAATAGTGAATATTTAAATTAATCCTAATTTATTTATCTGATGAAACTATATGTAGATATTAAAATTATAGTTCACATTTTGATGATATGGAAAGTAGTTCCTTTAAATGTTGAATTAAAATTATAAGTGCATCAATCTTTAACATATACTATGTTTTAGACAATTTAAAAAATTACATATGAATAGAAATCGAAAAGACTCAAATAATAATACTGCTTACTTTTTGTGAAGGCATAATGAGCTATTGTAATGATTTAAATATGTTTTATTCCCCAACTATTAAAAAATGATGAAAGACATATAGTATGTACAATTTTATTATTTCAGATTTCTTTACATTTCCAGGGACTTGTTCTTAATATCCCCTCTTGCTTAAATTTTCATTTCCTAAACTTTTAATCTCAATTATATGTTACTTTAGATGGTTGTTCTCGTGTTCCTACCCTACTAACTTGTATTAGCCCTCTAGGGCTGCCATAACAAAATGCCACAGACTGGGTGGCTTAAACACACATTTAATGTCTCACAGTTCTGGAGGCTGGAAGTCCAGAATCAAAGTTCCATGTCCTCACTTGTCTTTCCTCCATGCCTGTACACACACATAAGCACACACCACACACACACACACACACACACACACACAGATAACAATCTCTAGTGTCTCTTGCTCTTCTTATAAGGACACCAGTCCTATCAGATTAAATCCTCTCCCTTAGGACCTCATTTAACCTCAACTATCTCTTTAAAGGCCATGTCTCCAAATGCAAACACATTGGGGCTTGGGGCTTCAACCTGTGAATGAATTTGGCTGGGGCCACAATTCAGTTGATAATATTACTCATGTGAAATCCATCCCATTTCTTTGAAATCACTTTCTTTCACCCTACTGCCCCACTCTAAAAAGCAAAAAAAAAAAAAAAAAAAATCACCACTCAAGTAGAGCATTTCTGCATCTATATCTAAGGAGACTTCGATTGGCAACATAAAATCACATCATATTGCCAAATAGCAAAGAAAATAAAAGAGAAAAAAATTTTTGCACATACTGGGAATTGTTTTTTCAGATGCCATTCCTCCTTACAGCTCCCCACTATCCACATTTAAATCACTTCTCTCCCTGTTTAACATTTTCCCTTCTCTAAGAAGCCCCCAAATTCTTATGAGATTGCTGTTTGTACTGAACAGTGGAACCACACCTTTCTTTGCATTTTGACAGTGCAGACAAGGCGCAGACCTTCTTACTTTCACAGACATGGACTAGCCTCTTTAAATAACATTTTTTCTTACCTTCCCTATGTAGTTTCTAAAAAACAAAAATTAAAATATTATAATTTTATTAAAAATACTTGCATTCCACATTTTCATTGTTTTACAGAATTTGATGTTTATAAATCAAATTACAAACTTCTACAGTTATCATTCTAATTTTATTATAGCCCATAGTGCAATACTATTTAAGTTTACATTGAAGTACCATAACATTCACAAAAGACATATCTGTAGTTACACTACTCATATTTCCATAAATTATATTCCTTGAGATATTCATATTTATGCTTATTAGCATGTGTATTTATCACTGTTCATCTGAACATTGTAGATTGTTAGGTTCCTCTAACCTCTGAAAACCCCAAATCATAGATTTCCACTTATTTATTGTAAAACGTGTACTGGATGATTTAAAATAATCATGTATGTTGTTTCAACTATGTATTACTCTGTTACAAACCGTCCTTAATCTTCATGGTTAAAACGATTATTCATTTTTCTTAGAAATATTCAATTTGGGCAGGACTTGTTGAAGATAGCTGGTCTGTCCTCGATGCAAAGTCAAGTGGGGCATAAATGGGCAGGAATGTCCACTGCTAACTTGCTTGGCTCATGTCCATTGCTGGTAAGATATTGGAGGGATATCACCCTCAGGGATATCACCCTTAGGACATTGTTCTTGAAATTCATTAACCTCAGTTTTTCTTCATCAGAAGTTTCTCATGGTCAGCTTGGTTTCCTTTTTTCCTTTTCCTTTATTTTTCTCACTTATCTGTCTAATCTTTTTCCACTACTGCCAGCATAGATATGTCACAATGCTTGAAACTCTCTGACTCTCTTCATTGTTTTAAATGATTTTTTTCTTTCTGGTCTTCAGACTGGATTATTTCCATTGATGTATATCAAGTTCATTGTTGGGCATGTATATCAAATTTTTTATTTCACGTAATTTTCTTTTCAACCCTCAGCTTTTCCTTTAGTCCTATTTATTCATTTCTATTTTCTATAGAGACTCTCTATTGACTCATTGTTGGCATGTTTTCTTTAGATTTTTTAAACATAGTTTACCTCAATTATTTGAACATATTTATGATAGTTGCTTTGAAGTCTTCCATACTAAATTCAAAATCTGTACCCACTAAACTATTTTTTATTGAATGTTTTTTGATCTTTAGTGTGGGTTATACTTTTCTTTCTCTTCATATGTCACTTCTTTTTGGTTGAAAATCAGATGTTTTAGATAATATAATGCAGAAATTCTGGAATGTTATATATTTTATTTTTGAGAGTTTATTTATTTGTTTATGTTTTGCTAACTTAACACTGTGATGTTTGTTTCTTCTTCATTATTTTTCCAAGCTGATCTCTCTCATGAAATTTTATAATTTTCATTTCCATTTTTTAGACTGGCTCTTGAGATGCAGTCTTGTGTTTGCACAGTTTAGTGGTCAGCCAATGTTTATGTAGACATTATGCTCAGGTAGTCCTAGTTCTGCAAGCTAAGCTATATATGTTGTTTGAAGAAGGCATTCAAACTTGCAGTCATTTCTTAAGTCTCTTGAGTTTCATACTTTGTTGTGCTCTTTTGGATCTCCTGAACATATATATTTTTTTAGTTAGCAGGAACTTTTGAAGATATCTGAGCTCTATGGATTTCTCATATACAATTTCTTCCCATTAAATTTCGAATTGTTCTACCAATAACTCCAAAATGACTGAAAAGCTATAGGTTTTCCCTGTCTTTTCAGACTGATGCCATTGGTTTTTATCTACCATTCTGAATTGAATTGCCCACCAGTGGCAACACATTCCAGAGGCAAGAATCTACTGAGCTGGTAGGAAAAGGAAGGAGGGAATGGGTGAAATAATCAAAAACTCAACACATTGCTTACACAAATCCATAGCAACTTTTTAAAAGTAAATTCGTTTTTTATTTTCATACTCCATTTATCAATTTCAAGTGCCCTCAATGGCCATTTTAGAAAATTGCTTGTTGCATTTTCTTGTTTTCTACCAAGAGAAATTACATGACTGCTTCATATTGGCTTACCAGCAGTTGGAGACTGCTAAGCACTTTACTCAATTTAATTTTTTTCTTTTTTTTTCTTTTTTCTTAAGACTTGCTTTATGTTCTAACATATGTTCTGTCCTGTAGAATGTTCCATGTGCACTGAAGAAAAACGTGTATGCTGCTGTTGTTGAATGTAGTGGTTTCAACATGTCTGTTAGTTCCAAATGATTTACAGTGTTCAGTACTCTATTTCTTTATTGATCTTTTCCTGGTTGTTCTGTTGTTAAAAGTGGGGCACTGAAGTCTCCTAATATTACTGTAGAACTGGGTTTTTTACTCCTTTCAATTCTGTCAATATTTGCTTCATGCATGTCGGAGGGCTGATGTTGGGTATCTATATGTTTATAATTGTTATATCTTCTTCATGAATTGACCCTTCATCATCATATAGTGTCCCTTTTTATTTCCACTGGTGTTTTTTTACTTAAAGTATTTTTGTCTAATGTTAATATAGGCACCCTGCTCTCTTTGGGTTGCTGTGTACGTAGACTCATTTTTCCATCCTTTCACTTTTAACTTATGCCTGTCCTTAGATATAAAGTGTTTTTCTTGTAAAGAGCATAGGGTTGGATCCTGGTTTGTTTGTTTTTAATCCGTTCTGCCAATCCGTATCTTTTGAATGAGGAGTTTAGTCAACATATATTTAAAGTAATTACTGAAAAGGAAACATTTACTTTTGCTATTTTGTCATTTGTTTTCTATGTATCTTATGTTTTTATTCCTTATTTTCACCCATTACTGTTTTCCTTGGTATTTAGTTGATTTCTTGCAGTAGCATGTTTGATTCACTACTCATTTCATTTCCTTTTGTGTATATTCCATACATATTGTCTTGCAGTTATCATAGACATTTCATGTAACATTCTAAAGCTTCATTCACATAAAAAACCTCTACTGCTCTCAGCTTTGCTCCATTTTTTTATTGATGCAATAATTTACATATTTGTATATTGTATACCAATTAACATAGATTTATAGTTATTTTTATGTATTCATCTTTTACATGATGTAGGAAATAAAAAGTAGAGTTACAAACAAAAATTACAAGGACATATATATTTATATTTGTTCACATACCTATCTTTACTGAAAAAAAAATTATATTGCATGTAGCTTCAAGTTACGCTCCAGTGTCCTTTCATATTAACTTGAAGTGTACTCTTTAGAATTTCTCGCAGAGTGGTAACTAACTCTCTCAGCTTCTGTTTGTCTGATAATGTTTTAATTTCTCCTTCCATATTGAAGAACGGTTTTGCCAGATATATAAATCTCAACTAAAGGGTGTTCTTTTCCTTCAGCCCTTTGAATACATCATCTCACTTCCATATGGCCTATGTAGTTTTTGATGAGAAATCCATGGATATTTTTATATTACTGAAGATCACTTGTTTTTTTCCTGCTGATTTTAAGATTTTTGGTTTGTCTTTGGATTCATTTTTTTTTCTTTTTTTAATAAATATGGGGTCTTGATCTTCTCTGTCACCAGGCTGGATTGCATTGAAACAATTATAGTTCACTACAACCTTCAACTCCTGGCTTCAAACATCATTCCACCTCAGCCTCCTAAATTGCTGGGATTACAGACATGAGCCACTGCACTTGGCTCAAAAGTTTAATTATAATGTATTTCTATGTGACTCTCTTTAGGTTTATCCTACTTGGAGTTGATGGACTTCTTGGATTTGTATAATATATTTATACTTTTTTTCTCAAACTTAAGAAGTTTTCAGGGCTCTTTTCTTAACAACTTCTCTTCCCTTTTCTGCCTTGTTTTGATGCTCCCATAATGTGCCTCCCATAATGAAGCTTTGTAGTTTTCGTAAGTACTTTAGGCTTGGTCCACTTTTCTTTGTTTTTCCTTCAGCTCCGCAGACCATACTTTCAAATGGCTTGTCTTCAAGTTTGTTGATTTTTCTTCCATCTATTCAAGTATTCAGTTGAACGCTCTCAGTGAATTTCTCAATTCCACTCTTCTATATTTTAGCTCCAGAATTTTTATTGATTCATTTTATAATGTTTGTGTTTTTTTGATATTCTCATTTTGTTCATCAATAATTTCCTGATTTCCTTTAATTCTTTACCCATGTTTCCCTTAGCTTTTTGAACATATTTTAGAGAGTTGCTTAAAGAGACTTTCTGGTATGTCCAGTGCAAATGTTTTTTCAGACACTGTTTATGAGATTTATTTTGTTCTCTTAAATGGGCCATGATTGCCTTCTTCTTTGTATGGCTTATCTAATAATCATTTGTTAAGAATTTAGGCATTTGAAGAAATACTCATGTTTCCATTTTTGCAATCTGATGTGGAAGACCTTTACTAAGTAGGGGGTCTCTGAGCCTTGGTAGCAGTCTAGCCACATGTACTCACCATCAAATTGGTATTAATTAATCAATACTTAAGTGCACATATATTAGTAAAATTCATCGGCTGTCAGGCAGGAGGGAATGGGCAGGAGGGGATGGGTATATTAACACCTAATAAGTGTGGTGGGCACCATCTGGGGCATGGACACACTTGAAGCTCTGACTTGGGTGGGGCAAAGACAATATATGTAACCTAAATATTTGTACCCCTGTAATATGTTAAAATAAAAAAAAATTAAAAAGACTTTTTCAAGCATTTTTTTTAATGTATGCTTCCTGTCCAAGCCTGTGTGCCCTTTTATTTTTTTCTAATTTGCCTTTAGTGCATCAATTCTCCCTGAAGTGTAAAGTCTCATCCTAGCCACTTCTCAGGTCCTTACATGTTCTGTTTTATTCTCTTGCCTCCAGGAATTCATGAGTCTGCAGTCCCTTTGCAGATTTTATGCATAAGGGCACCCACCACTGTCTCTGTAACTTTCATCCTGAGATCCTCATCCTATGTAGGATCTCAGGATGCTGCCCATTCTACTCTGATCTCCAAGTCAGGTGAGGCATACATTAGTACCTCAAGGAAAGCTACAAAAGATCATATCATTGAAAATAAATTTCACTGTAATGTTTTTGGTCCAAATGAAGTAACCTGAAACTTTGTCACTTTATTCTGTGTTGCACTGGGAAAGGAATGGGGCAAGGTCAAATAAAAATGCACAAAACTTCCTACTATTTTGAATGTGACTTTTTCATTTTTTCAAAATATTAAGAGGGTACAAATATTATTTTTTTTATCTGGATATCTTTCGTAATGCTTAAATCAGGTATTTTACTGTGCCTATAACCTGAATAGTGTTCATTGTACCCAAGAAATAGGTTTTTCCCCCTCCACTCCACCCTCTCTCACCCCTTCTTGATTTCCAATGCCCTTTACAACTCTGTGTGCCTGTGCTGCCAATCAATTGGTTCCCAATTATTAGCAGGTATGGTGTTTGTTTTTCAATTCCTGATATATTTCACTAAAGGTAATGGACTCCAGTTCCATCCAAGTTCCTGCAAAAGACATTATTTCATTTCTTTTTGTGATTGGGTAGTACTTCATGGGGTGTTTCTGTGTGTGTGTGTGTGTGTGTGTGTGTGTGTGTGTGTGTGTGTGCATGTGTATACCACATTTTGTTAATTCACTCATGAATTGATAAGCATTTAGGTTGATTCCACATCTTTGTGATTGTGAATTGTGCTGCAATAAACATTTGAGTGCAGGTGTGTTTTTGATCTGTCTTCAAGTTTGCTGACTTTTTTCTTTCATCTTTTTTAGATATCAAATAGTGGGATTTCTGGGTCAAATGGGATGTCTGCGATTATTTCTTTGAGGGATCTCTTTTCTGTTTTCCATATAGTTTGTACTAATTTGCAGTCTTACCAATGGTGTATATGCATTCCTTTTTCTCTCCATCATTCCTAGCATCTGCTGTGTTTTGACTTTTTAATAATAGCCATTCTGACAGGAGAAGGTAAAATCTCATTATTGTTTTAATTTTCATTTCCCTGATTATTAGTGATGTTGAGCATTTCTTCATATGTTTGGTGGCCATTTGTCTATCTTCTTTTGAAAAACTTCTATTCATGCCTTTGCACACTTTTTAATGGGGTTGTTTGTTTTTATATTGCTGGTTTGTTAGAGTTCTTTGTAGATTCTGGATATTAACTCTATGTCAGATGTATAGTTTGCAAATAAATTTTTCCATTCTGTAGGTTGTCTGTTTATAATACTCTGTTGACTATTTCCTTTGCTATGCAGAAGATTTTTTAATTTAATCAAGTCCCATTTATTTATTTTTGTTGTTGCTGTAATAACCTTTGGGGTCTTTATCATAAATTCTTTGCCTAGGCCAATGTCTAGAAGAGTTTTTCTTGTATTTTCATCTAGGATTTTTATGGTTCATGCCTTATGTTTAAATTTTTTATCCATCTTGAATTAATTTTTATATATGTTGAGAGATAGGGTCGTGTTTCGTTCTTCTGCATATGGCTATATAGTTTTCCCAGCACCACTTATTGAATAGGGCTTTCTTTCCCTTTCACCAGCATATGTTCTTGTCTGGTTTGCAAAGATCAGTTGGTTGTTAGTAGATGGTTTTATATCTGTATTCTTTGTTCTGTTCCATTGGTCTATGTCTCTGTTTTTACATCAGTACCATGCTGTTTTTGTTTCTATGATCTTGTAGTATAATTTGAAGTATGGTAATGTGATACCTCAAAATTTGTTCTTTTTTCTTAATGCTACTTTGGCTCTTTGAGCTCTTTTTTGGTTCCAAATGAAGTGTAGAATTATTTTTTATTTATCTGTGAAATATATGACATTGTTATTTTAATGAGGTTTGCATCGAACCTCTGAATCACTTTGAGAACTATGGATATTTTAATAATGTTGATTTTACCAATCCTTGAAAATGAGATATTTTTCCATTTGTTTACATCATCTATGATTTTTGTTCATCAATGTTTCATAGTTCTCCTTGGAGAGATCATTCACCTCCTTGGTTAAGTATATTCCTATTTTATTTTCTTTGTAGCTATCGTGAATGTTGTTGAGTCTTTGACTTGACTCTCAGCTTGAGTGTTGTTAGTACATAAAAATGCTACTGATTTGTGTATATCGATTTTGTCACCTGAGACTTTGCTGAATTTATTTATCAGTTCTAGGAGTCTTTTGGTGGAGTCTTTGGGATTTTCTAGATACAAGATCATACAACCAGTAAAAAGTGATAGTAATATCCTCTTTTCTGATTTGCATACCCTTTATTTCTTTCTCTTTCATTATTTCTCTGGCTAGGACTTGCATTACTATGTTGAATAGAAATGGAGACAGTTGGCATCCTTGTCTTGTTCCAGTTCTTAGTGGGGAGGCTTTCCACTTTTCCCCATTCATGTTGGCTCTGTGCTTCTCATATATGGCTTTTATAATGTTGAGGTATGTTCCTTCTGTACATAGTATATTGAGGATTTTTATACTGATACATGCTGGATTTTATCACATGCTTTTTCTGCATCTATTGAGATGATCATATGATCTTTGTTTTTGCTTCTGTTTATGAGGTGAGTCATGTATATGCATTCACATATATTGAACTATTTTTGCATCCTTGGGACGGAACTTATTTGGTCATGGTGAATTATTTTTTTGATGTGCTGTTGATTTTGGTTTGCTAGTATTTTGTTGAGGATTTTTGCAACTATATTCATAAAGGATTTTGTTCTGTAGTTTTGTGAATTTTTCTTGACTGAGTGTTTCCATGATTGTTGTAGGCCTTTTAATGGTTTCCAGAGTTCCTGTAAAGTTATTTTAGTCAGTCTGTGGTTTCATATTTGATGGTCTTTTTTGTTTGTTTGTTTGGTTTATTTGTTTGTAGAAACCTAGAGCCTGGAGTTTCCTTTCAACTTTTAGTTTTTTAAGTGTAACATAAGACTGCGAATAGGAAATAGTGACTTCTCATATTCAATGGTTAATATATACCTCATTCCCTAGTTATGCGTTTTCCTCCAGCCATAAAAGCTCTTAAGTAGAGAAAAGCAGTATCTTAACATAATACTTTGTATAGTGAAATTCATATTACCAGAATTTAGTCTTTTCACTGAAACACACTTAACAGGAGTCCTCATGTAGTGAAACCTATCCATATATATGTCTGCAATCTCTTGAGATGCTTGGAATTAAGTGTTCTTTCACAAACAGAGTGCTCATTGCTGTCTGTTTACAACTGAAATGGCATTTATCTTTTCTCAGGTGGAGATGCCTGATAATTCACTTATATTTATCACATACTCCACAGTCATGAAGATTTAACACAATAGGTCAATCTACCTTATATTTATTTTGTAATTTCTCTTTGATTGCTTCTGATGGTGGATGGGGGAGATATAGAGAGCAGCATTAGGTCACAAGATAAAATAAGTTATGTTTGGGTAACTATTCTGTATTAATATATTTGAAAATACCTCCTATTTTTAAAGCTAAATTAAGCAGCACACTATTATAAGCCTCTGGCCATTATATATCTTTGTTACTATGGCTGCAATATTTTTACTGGTATAAAAAAAGTATTTTTCAATAGCTTGAATTATAGATAAAATTTTGTAATTCATATATTAAACACACACATTCCTAAACACGAATGTATTACAAAGCTTTATATCACAGTGGTTAAGAGTATGAATTCTGGTCTAACCTCTCAGAATTTAAATTTTAGCTCTACAGATGCATTCTGTAATCTTGGACAAATTACTTAAAATCTCTGCACTTAATTTTTGTTCAGCTGTAAAATATGGATAAAATTAATATGCTGCAAAAATGTGTCATTAGAATTAAACTACTTACTACCCACCAAATACATGGACTAGTTCCTGGCATATAATATGCTGTCAATATGCTATAATCATTTTATTCTATGTACTAACAATGAAAAATCAGAAAAATATATTTTAAAAGTCCACTTACAATAATATCCAAAAGAATAAAGTATTTAAGATAAACAGAATACTGGAATCAAATGGCTGGAATACTGGAATACTAGAATCAAATCAAACTTAAAATCACTGCTGAAAAAAATCAAAGAATATACAGATAAATGCAGATGTTACTTAAATAAACTAAATAAAACATGAATAAATGGAAGGACATATAGTACTCATGGATTAGAAGCCTTAATATTATTAATATGTCAATGCTACCCATAGAAATCTAGAGATTTCATGCAATCTGTAATTGACATCCCATTGTGATTGGAAATAGATAAATTCATCCTACAATTCATATAAAATCTCAAGGGACATCAAATATCCAAAACAATATTTAAAATATTTTTAAAAAGATTGGGGACCTCACATTTTCTGGCTTAAAAATTTGTTTCCAAACTATATTAATCAAAATAGCGTGGGAGTAGGATAACGGTAAACACATAAACCAATGGAATAGACTAGAGAACCGAGAAATGAGCCCTCACTTACATGGTCAAATTTTCAACAAAGTTGCCAAGACCATCCAACAGGGAAAGGACAGTCTGTGCAAAAAATGGTGTTAGCAAAAGTGTATATGCACAGGAAAAACAATGAATTTGGACTCTTATATTACAGCATGTGAAAAAAATTAACACAAAATGAGTAAAAGACCTGATTGCAGGAGTGAAACCTACAAAATTCTTAAAAGAAAACATAGGAGAAAAGTTTCATGCCGTTGGATTTGGCAAGGATCATGCAGGGTGGGAAATCTGCAGCCTTGGAGCCACATGTGGCTTTCTGGATTGTTGACTGAATCCAAATTTTACAGAACAAATCCTGTTATTGAAAGGAGTACAGCAGATAAAGATAAAGCTTTTCTTGCATTCTTTGGTGCTTAAAAAAGAACCATCTTGAAATCAGAAAGCCTGATAATGGGTTAATATCTTGGCTATATAAAGAACTTCTACAACTGAACAAAAACAAAAACCAAATAACCTGATTAGAAAATGAACAAATAACTTGAATAGATATTTCTCTAAAGAAGAAATACAAATGGTCAATAAGCATATGAAAAGATGTTCAATATCACTAATCATTAATAGAATGCAAATTAAAAACTAAAATGAAATTCTGTTCACACCCAGTAAGATGGCTACTATTATAAAAACATAAAGTATTAAGTTATTGAGGAAGTGGAGAAATTAGAAAACTTGAGCACTGTTCTTAGGAATGTGAATTTGTGAAGCCACTGTGAAAAACAGTATTACGATTTCTCAAAAAATTATAAGTAGAATTAAGTTTTGATTCATCCTTTCCTCTTTGGGTATATACACAAAAGAATTAAAACAGAATCTCAAAGAGATATTTGTACACCCATGGTCATAGTAGTACTCTTCCCATTAGCCAAAAGATAGAATCAACCCACGTTTCATAGATTTAAAAAAATGGATAAACAAAATGTAGTATATACATACAATGGAATAATATTCAGGCTTAAAAGTAAAAAAAATCTGACACATTTAACAACTTGGATGAACATTGAGGACATTTTAAAATAAACCATTAACAAAAGACAGATGCTATATTATTGCTCTTATATGAGGTATCTAGAGTAGTTAAATTTGTAGAAACAGAGCTGAGTGGTGGTTTCCAGGGCTAGAGTCAGGGAGAATGAGAAGTTGTTGTTTAATGAGTATAAAGTTTCAGTTTTACAAGATGAAAGGTCTGGAGATTGGTTGCATAACAAAGTGGATATACTTAACACTACTGAACTTATGTACTTAGAGATGTTTAAGATTGCACATTTTTAAGATAGTAAATGCTATGTGGCTTTTTTTACCACAAATTTTTTAAATGAATAGATAAATGTAAAATTTAGGAAAAACAAGTTGAAATAGTTAAAATCATATCAAACAAAGGAGATTTTAAGGCAAGAAGAAGAGGTAAAAAGAGATATTTCACACAGGTTAAAGGCAAAATCTACCTGGAAAAGTTAAAACTCATCTAAACTTATGTTTATTCCATGTATGGTTTGAACATGTCCCCTAAATTTTATGTGCTGGAAACGTACTGCAAAGCAACAGTGCTGAGAAGTGGGAATTAGAAGAGGTGATTAGGTCATGAGGGCTCTGCTCTTACGAATGGATTAATGTCATTATTGGGGAAATGAGCTCTTGATAAAAAAGATGAATTAAGTCCCTTTTGTTTCTCTCTGGCACAAGCTCTCTTGTTCTTCTGTCTTTTGCCATGACAGAATGATGCAGCAAGAAGGCCCTTACCAGATGCTAGAATCTTGATCTCAAACTTCTGAGCCTTCAGAACTGTGAGAAACAAATCTCTATTGTTTATAAACTACTCAATCTGTGTGTTACTATGTTTCAGCAACACAAAGCATATTAAGACACTCCATAATGTAGCTTCAATAAATGTAAGTAAAAAATATAAAAAAATGATAGAAAACTATACAAATCACAAATCTACACTTAATCTTCAGTATACCTTCTCAGTACCCTATAAATTAGAAAGGAAAATGTCTGTATAGATAAACATGTTGAGAGTAATATAATTAGCAACAATAACAGCGGTACAAATTTATTCTAATTTATAAATATTTAACAAGGCAATCAAAAATGAGAAAACACAAATATCTTTTGCATAAGTATCGATATTTACCTAAATTATTTATATATAAAGCCAGAAAGTGAGATTCAACATTTAAAAGGAATAAACCTTTCCAGAGCATATATTTTGAGCAGAGCAGTATGGAATTAAACCACACAAAGTAGATTTTAAAGTAGGAGACAAAACTAGAGATAAAATGCCATTCTATATGATAGACAATCAATGCAATAAGTAGTGATAAACATTCTGTGTTTCTATGCACCAAATATTCAATTGTCAAAATATATAAAGCTGAAATTGAAATTAAAAAGGGAGAAACATGCAAATTTATAATCAGAGAAGGTGATTTTAACACACAGCTTTTAATAGCTAATAGAATAAGCAAACTAAAACAAAAAAAAGTATGATCATACAACAAAGCTTGATAACATCATTGAAAAACATGAGTAAATTGCTGTATATAAATAATGTACCATACCTTGACATTATTTTCTTTGTATGTAGAATATTAATATTCTTAAAATCAAATATATGCTGTACCTTAAAGAATAACTCTATAAAATCCAAAAATTTAAAACATTTTAGGTTATAGTCTCTGATTAAAATGAAATAAACTAGATAACAAAAACATAAAGATTACTAGGAAATCCTCCCCACTTGGGCATTAAGCAATATACTTGCAAATAAACCATGTGTTAATGAAGACATTAAAGTGGAAATTAGAAAATTATCTTACCTGAATTATAATGGAGATATGACTGCTACATCAATATATGTCAAATGCAGATATAGCATCAGAGCATAAATTAGACACACACAAAAATACTAAACCATAATTTAAGCTTTCATCTCATAAAACTAATAAAAGAATAGCCAAGATAAATATTAGGCTATATTTATAATTTCTATATAAAAATAAGATAAATATAAAAAAGAAATAATAAAGAACTAATAAATGACAGAGGAAATATAAAACAAAGACTATCAACAAAGTCTATGGCATTCTTTTTAAAGATTAGTAAACTTGAAAATGTGCCAGCAAAAATAATAAAGGAAAAAGAAACCTCTAGGTACCTTTTCTTTTCTAACCCAGGATAGCACAGTAAATGCAGAAGCCTCATGGAGACGCTGAACTTCTACCTGCACCCAGCAGTAATGAGGAGCATGTCCTCCCTATTGCCCTGGATGTCAAACAAGATGCCCTTCTTCCCCTGCTGGAGCAGTGACAAAAGAGGTCTGGTAATCCAGTAAAACACAGATATATTAATAATTAGGACCTAAAATTTCACAACATAATAATCCAAATGTCCAAGTTTCAACTGAAAATCAATCATCACCCCAAGAAACATCAAGATCCCAACTAAATGAGAAAAGGCAACCAACAGATGACAACATCAAGATGACACAGATGTTAGAGTTGTCTGACAAAGATTTTAAAGTAGGCTTTATAAAAATATTTCAAAGCATATTTACAAATATGCTTAAATGAAAACAGAGAAAGACTAAGGAAAAAAGAGTGTTTCAACATGTAAATGAATATGTAAAAAAGACCAAAATGGAAATTTTAGTATAGTACTGAAAAACACAATACCAGCAATAAAAGAAACCTCAGTATATGGGCTCAATAGCAAAATAGATTGTACAGATGAAAGAGCAGTGAACTTGAAGATATAATGATAAAGTTACTCAAATTAAAGAACAGAAATATTAGAATAAAAGAAAAAATGAACAAAGCCTTGGGATATAGGGAACTATAAGAAAATTTCAAACGTTTATGTCATTAGAGTCCTAGAAAGGAAGAAGCAAAAGGATGGATCTGAAAATTTTTCAAAAAGTAATGGCTGTAAAAATTTCCAAGTTTGGCAAAATATTTTAACTTTCATTTTCAAGAACTGAGCAACTACCAGAGAGAATAAACACAAAGAAATCAATGCCAAGCCACATAACAGTCTAACTTCTGAAAACCAAAGATTAAAAAAAAAATCTTAGGCCGGGCAAGGTGGCTCACACCTGCAATCCTAGCACTCTGGGAAGCTAAGACAGGAGGATCACTTGAGTTCAGGAGTTCAAGACCAGCTTGGGCAAGAGCAAGACCCTGTCTCTACTAAAAGTAGAAAAAGTAGCAGGACATGGTGGCCCATGCCCTTAGTTCCAGCTGCTACGGAGGCTGAGGCAGGAGGATCGCTTGAGCCCAGGAGTTTGAGGTTGCTGTGAGCTAGGCTGACGCCAGGGCACTCTAGCCTTGGCAACAGAGAGACTCTCTTCCGAAAGAAAAGAAAAGAAAAGAAAAGAAAAGAAAAGAAAAGAAAAGAAAAGAAAAGAAAAGAAAAGAAAAGAAAAGAAAAGAAAAGAAAAGAAAAGAAAAGATCTTGAAAGCAGTCAGAGAGAAACAACATATTACCTATAGGGGAAAACAATATAATGGCTGTAGTTTTCTTATCAGAAACCCCAGGGACCAGATAGAAGGACCACAACATTTTTGAAATGCTAAAAAAAAAAAAAGGAAAGTGGCACCCTGGAATTCTATGTTCATACAAATATTCTTCATAAACAAAGGGGAAATCAAGACATTTTTCAGATAAAAAATAACAAAGAAATTTTTTCATTAGCATATCTTCCCTAAAAGAATATCAAAAGAAATTTTCCAATCAGAACAGAAATGAATAAAGAAAGAATCATATGGCATTGGAAAGGAAACAACACCAGCAGAAAAAACAAAATTATGGGTAAATATAATAGATTTTTCTTCTGCTCTTGAGTTCTCTAAATTATGCTTGATAGTTGAAGCAAAAATTGTAACCCTGTGTCATGTTTTTCAATGTATGTAGAGGAAATATTCAAGGCATCATATTATAAATGGAGAGTGTAAAAGGACATACAATGAGGTACGTTTTCTACACTGTACTTGATCTGGTAGGCCCTTGAAAGGGGTGTGTGTGTGTGTGTGTGTGTGTGTGTGTGTGTGTGTGTGTGGTGTGTATGTGTGTAAAATAACAACTAGATCAACTACTAAAATCTATAGAGAGAGAGAAAATCAAAAACACCAAACCAAAATGGAAATTGAAAAAAATATTCAATAAAACTACAGGAAGACATTTTTAAAAAAGGAAAAAAAACAAAACAAAACAAAGAGAACAAAAAAACAACAAAAAATAAAACCATAGACATACATAAACATATCAGTAAAACATCAGATATAAGTGGTCTAAATACACTAATTAAAAGACATAAGTTAGTACAGTGCAGTGGCTAAAACAAAACGACACAGCTATATGCTATCCATAAAAAGCTTACTTCAAATAGCATATTAGTTCCTTAGGGATACTAGAACCGAGTAGCACAAACTGGGTGGCTTAAAACAACAGGAAGTTATTCTCTCACAGTTAGTTCTGGAGTACAGAAATAAAAAAATCAAGGTGTTGGTAGGGTCATGCTCCCTCTGAAACCTGTAGAGAAGAATACTTCTTTGCCTCTATTAGCTTCTCATGGT
The DNA here is from genome assembly GCA_963575035.1 of Avahi laniger. Classification (NCBI taxonomy): domain Eukaryota; kingdom Metazoa; phylum Chordata; class Mammalia; order Primates; family Indriidae; genus Avahi; species Avahi laniger. The sequence continues at coordinate 21,280 of CAUYSK010076532.1, forward strand.
AACTTCCAGTCCTTGGTGTACTTTGACTTGTGGCAGTAGCATTTCAATCTCTGCTTTTCTTGTCATATGACATTCTTCCTTCAGGAGTCTCTGTCCAAATTTCCTTTCTTTTAAAAGGACACCAGTTATATTGTATGAGTGGCCCACCCTCCTCCAGGATGCCCTCATCTTCACTAATTACATCTGTGATGATCTTGTTTACAGATAAGATCACAATCTGACTACTGGAGATTAAGATATCAGCACATTTTGAGATGGACAAAATTCAATCCATAACATATAGATAGGTTAAAAATAAAAGAATGAAAAATATATGCTATGCAAATATCATTCAAAGGAAATCAGGAGTGACTATAACATTAATGTCATATAAAATATATACCAGAACAAAAAAAATTATTGGAGAGAGAACATCACTATATAGTAATAAAAGGGTAAATCCATCAAGAAGACATAACAATTTTAAATGTATATATTCCAAACAACTGAGCTAAAAAATAGGTAAAGCTAAGTTATAAAACTGAGAAGAGAAATATACAAACCCACAATTATGTTAGACAAAACATCACCAAGATAAGCCCATAACTCAGTACCACTATTAACCAATGGGGTCTAACTGACATGTATAAAATATACCTCCCAACAAGAGGAGAAGATACATTCTTTTCAAGTACTTATGGAACATATGCCATGGTAAACTATATTCTGGCCATAAAAAACTTTCTAAGGGTTTGAATGGTACAAAGAGTGTTCTCTAACCATCCTGGAATCAGTCAAGAAGTCAATAACATAAAAATAAAAGTAACATTTCCAAACAATTGGAAACTATCTTACGAATTTCTAAATAATTCATGCATCAAAGACAAAGATACACACACACACACACCACACACGCACACATATCTGAGTGAAAATGAAAATACAACACATCAAACTGTATGGAACACAATTAAAGCTATGCTAATAATGAAGTTTCCAATCTAGATGCTTATGAAAAGAGAAAAAGATTCAATAATCTAAGTTCCCATCTCAAGAAATTAAAAAAAGTAAATAAATACATCTAAAAGAAAAAAAAAGGCATGAAATAATGACAGAAGGATGAATCAATAAAATTGAAAGTATAAAAATAAAATCAATAAAGCAAAGAACAGATTCTTCAAAAAGATCAATAAAATGTACAAATCTCTAGTGACACTGACAGTGAAACATAAAGACATAAGTTACTAATATCAAGAATAAAACAGGGGATGTCACTACATTCCCAGAAGACATCAGGATAATAAGAAAATACTATGAACAACTTTACAAAGATTAATTTGACAATTTAGAAGAAATGGACTAATTTCTTGAAAAGTGTACACTACCAAAACTCACTCAATATGAAATAGATAATTTTAATAGCCCTATAACTATTAAGTGAATTGAATTTGTAATTTAAAAAAAAAAAAAAAGGAAAAAAACCTCATGTAAGAGAAATCTCCAAGCCCAGACAGTTTCACTGGAGAATTGTACCAAATATTTAAAGAAAAGTTGATGCCAATTCTTTATAATTTTCTCCAGAAAATAGAAGAGGAGGGGACACATTCTATTTCATTATATGGAGCCAGGAATACCCTGATACCAAAATCAGTTAATGAAATCTCTAGAAAAGAAAGCAACATACCAGTGTTTCTCATAAACATTGATGTCAAAATATTTAATAAAATATGAGCAGATATAATTTAGCAATATATAAATAACATGACCAAGCAGAGTTTATTCCAGGGATAAAAGATTGCTTCAATATTTGAAAATCAAACAATGCAGTATCTCTTATTAACAGGCTAAGGAAAAAGTCATATAATAACAGATACAGAAAAAAATGAAAATATTCAAAACTCATTAATAATAAAAAAACTCTTATAAAAAGATAATAAAGAAATGATTCCTCATTTTCATAAAAAAAATCCTACATCTACCATCATATTTAATGGAGAAAAATTGAATATTTTTCCCATGATATGGGGAACAAGGCAAGTGTATCCACTTTTGCCCTTGCTATTCAATATAATACTGAAAGTTCTAGCTAGTCCTGCAAAGCACAAAAGAAAATAACAGACATATGGATTGGAAAGGAAGAAATAAAACTGTCCCTAATAGCTGATGGCAGGATAGTCTATGCAGAAAATCTTGTGGTGAGCAGGTGTGTTAGTTTCCTAGGACTGTTTTAATAAAGTGTCAGAAATCAGGTGGCTTAAAACAACAAAACATATATTGTCTCACAGTTCTGGAGGTTAGAGGTCTGAAATCAAGGTGATACCAGAGCCATGATCTCTCTGAAATCTATCGGGGGGATCCTTCTTTGCCTCTTCTAATTTCTGGTGTTTTCTGGAAAAGCTTGACACTCCTTGGCTTGTAGGTGCATGGCTCCACCCTCTGTCTCCTGTCACAGGGCCGTCTTCTCTCTGTGTGTCTCTTGTCTCTTATAAAATCACCAGTTATACTGGATTGACGGCCCATTCTAGTTCAGTATGACCTCATCTTAACTAATTAGGTCCATCGTGAATTTACTTCCGAACAATGCCATATTTCAAGTTACTGGCGGTTGGAACTTTCATATATTGTTTTTGGGGGACATAATTCAATGTATAACTACAGGCAAAGCCAACTGAGGGTAACTATTAAGAGAAAAAGGTAAGAGAAAAAAAAAGAGTTTAAAGAAACAGGTAGCATATGTTTATTTTTGTAAGACCACCAATTTTTTTTTTTTTTTTTTTGCACAGTCCCCAACTTATAATGATTCTGTTTATGGATTTTCAACTTTAGGATGTGTTTATCAGGAGGTAAACCCATCCTAAATTGAGGAGCATCCGGATTTACAATGATTCAATTTATGATTTTTCAACTTTGTGATGATATTATCAGGGTATTAAATACATTCTCAACTTAGAATGTATGCTATCTGTGATGAGCTCATCGAAACATAACACCATCATAAGTGGAGGAGCATATGGATCTCTTTTTCTGTTGGAGTTCTCACAGAGCAGTGATGTTCAGAAGAAATAATCCAGAGTTGGGGTCATCCCAGGTAAAAAGCAGTAATTTTGAGGGTGCAGTCAGGAGAGTTACAGAAGTAGGCATAGAATCTAGGTTAGAGAGGCAATTATATAAAGATAAGAGATAAATACGGCAGTAAAAAACAGAGAGATCAAAGGATTGGTGAATATGAGTTCAAGGACCAAGTCAGTCTGAGTAACTGAGAACTGGAAGCGAAGGAAGTTGTGGTCCAGGAGGAGAGTATTTGATTTTAAAATCTAGCAATTGGAAAAGTTCTTCGAGATTAAGGGATCAAGATGTGCATAAGAGAATCAGTGCATGAAAACAGCAGGGTCTCTGATCCTGAGATTTGTGAATATAAAGAACTTAGAGACAGGAGAACCAGATTTATCATCTTTGTCTATTGAGGAATCAACTATAATGATGATGCAACTTGGCTTGAGAAAGTGTTTCATCCATATTTCAAAATCTTCATTAAAAAGGGAAATGACCAGGTAATCAGTATATGACATAAACCAAGAAGGGTTGAATATGGTGTGGTCAAGAAATGTGAGCTCAAATAAAAGAGATTTTTACATTTCAGAGGAGAAAAAAAAGTGTTTGGAGGCAACATTAGGGAGCATTGCACAAATGTGAATTACACAGAACTACAGTTGCCAGTGCCTGAGCCACAGACCTTACCTGTCGGAGGCCTGTTAGGGACTGGACTGCACAGCTCCGCGCATCTCCCCACTTCCCCAGGCTTCCCTGGAAAAATTGTCTTCCATGAAACTTAGGAAATGGGTGGGGCAGGAAAGCTGCACAGCAGGAGGTGAGCAGCAGATGGGGGGCAAGGAAGCTTGGGCTCCATCTGCTCCCCATCGCTGACATCACTACCTGAGCGCTGCCTCCCATCCCCACCCTCCCCAAGTGGAAAAATTGTCTTCCATGAAACTGGTCTCTGGTGCCAAGAAGGCTGGGGACAGCTGATAGAGAGTGCAGAGGAATGATTAGTGTTGAATTGAATACTGCTGGTAGTTTTAAGAGGTATAGGAAAACATTGAGGCTTCAGAAAGAAATCAGTATGGTGGGATTTCAAGTAGCCCTTCTCTAATATTGATCTCTATTGATTCTCTAATAATTGATTCTCTAATTTTGATCCTATGTCCTATCTAAAATCACGAGATGTTTTTTTCTTTTAAATATCAGCATTTTATTTTATCACGTTTGGTGGAAGTTTTTCTTTACTGGGTTGTATACTTCCGTGGCCATTTTAAAAAGTACACTATAAATATTTTAATATTTGTTAATAACCGCTTAAACACAGAAAATCTACTCTGCTAGAACAGAGTACTAATCTAAAGATGTAGCTATTTATATGAAGGTATACTATAGTTGATTATTAGTGTATTATTCTTTCAGAAATAATTTTTATTATAAGCTTCAGAGAAAGGTAACTTGAATTCAGTGTAGTTTTAATTTCAAAAAAGGGATATCTATAGCCCCTCACTTGTTTTACTGCTCCATTTTCCAACTGTCTATTAATACATTTGATGCTATTTGCCCCTGTGCACAATGGCTTAACTCCAGTATTCTTTTTTATGTCTTTTGACTAATAACTCCACTTATTTCCAATTCCTTAGATTTTCCTCGTTGCAGCATCAGTAGGTGTGACCAATCCTAATTTGTGTTTGCAATATTTTATTTTTAGGTTTGGAAACCAGAGAATGAAGATTATTAGAAACCTGAACCAAAAATAACCAGACTCCTAAAGGACAGTCTTGAGAACATTTTCATAATCCAAATGTTTGATGCCTGAGTTTTAGATATACAAATTGCCAGATATATGCTAAGAAATGGGTCAAATCTTATATTTTTTACATGAAATGCCAATAAGATATTTTATGCTAAACATTTTTTATTAAATATGATATTATTTATTATTTGAATCCCTTATAGTTACTATGGAGGAAAAGACATTATTTAGAAGTATACACTTTTCTTATCATTATATTATCACTATGAAGGATAGCTATGAAGGGTACACTATGCATCAATATAGCCAAACTAATGCTGGGTAACAACATCCTCCTCCCCTAAATTCTCAGAGGCATAATACAACAAATGTTTATTTCTGATCCATGCTACATAAACAATGCAGAAAGTTCTGCTTAACAGATTAACAACTCAAAGATCCAAGCTGATATAGGCTTCATTTCAATGCGTATTTCTATACTTCTTAAGAAACGAAAAAAGAAAGAAGGGTGGTAGTAGAATCTGGCTGTTAAATATTTCACATTGAGGTTTCCAAAGCAAGTTGTTTGCCCACGTTTACCTTCAAAACGGTAAGGAAGTACACGTAGGAGAGAAATGGAGTATTTGGGAATAATCTAAAAATCACTACATATGGTACTAATAAATCTCTTGAAAAAAGTTTCTTAATAGGATCCATATACCCTGGGGAAATCTAATAAATCAGAGGTATATATAAACTCTGTGAAAATGTTTGAAAATGATAGGTATAAAGGACGTATTCATTGTCTTTGTGAGATTATCAAAGATTCATGGAATTCTTTCATTAGAAAAGCATATATCATACAAATTACGTATCAGGAAAAGAAATATTTACAAATAGGCAAAAGTACTGAAAATACTGTGTAGCACCTTACTCATATAATGTGACTATATTTGAAGTATTCTAGATTTTAGTCCGGACTGTATTTCTTGTCCTGAAACCTCTGTGTAATGTGATAAATAATATTATTTCTTAAGACTTCTAGGTTGTTCCATTTCTTCTTTGCAGCAGCAAAATCAGGACATATGCTGATTAAGGGAATTGCTTTAAATTCCCTGGAACAAATATCACCTTGTAACATTAATTTGAGAATGATTCTCTTTTTCCATTTAGCACATCTAGTTCTAGGTTAAATGATGAATCTGTGATCTGGGAAAAAAACCAAGGTAGACAAAGAGTTATATTCTGCACTAAATTGAAAAGTTTCATTCCCTATTTTCATACCTTTAAAGCACAAGGAAAGTTCATATTGCTCTTTGTGCTGACATATCTCTTCAAGAAATAATCCACTTTTTGCCATCAAAACAGAGTAGATGAATTTGACTCATTAAAAATGTTGTTATGAGAGTGGTTATGATGACGCAGATTAATTTCTGGCCATTCAGTGCTTTAGAAACTTTAAAAAATTTATTATTGCCACGGTTATGTGCTGTGCCATTCAGTAAAGTGACAGCAACATTTTATCTCAAGAAGTTAGAGAAGAATGCATTTTAAAAATACATTTATTAGACATTTTATGGAAAATGCAGGGTTATAATAATGCATACAACAGCATTATCATAAATAGTAGCCATAATAAACAGCAGTTAAAAAGATTTTATGGGAAATAATAGCCAAAAAACAGCTTTCTCGTACGATCTAGATTATGTGCTTTAAAACTGTTAGAGAGTTCTCCTCCTATAATTAAATGGGATGTTTGTATTTAACTAACAGAAGAAAAAATGATAAAGGATTCTTACAGTGATTTTTACATGTCTGATATTCTTATATTTTTGTTACTTTAATTTCATAAGCAGGGCCGGCACATGAAAATTGAAGTGAAGAATCAGAGACATTATCTAGAGTAAAGCAAATCTTTTTTTTCCCCTTAATTGCCTAGATTGTTTACATACAAAAGTGTAAAAAATTCAGATAGTTATGTAAATTTGTCACTTCCCATGTTGTTGGTAAAAATAAACAATACTTGATTATGCTAACAACATGGATTTAACTGGAATTTTTGACCTGAAATGCATTATGCATCATAAGGTTGATTTTTCTTAAAGAACACAGAATTTGGGATACAATTTTTTAATTGCATGATTTTAAAAATAAATATCTGTATGTATAAATATCTGCATATTAGCAAATGTGAGCTCATCTTTCCTATCTTTATTCCTTATAAAATAGGCAAGAGCTATTAACCTTACTCATAGTAAAGGGCAATCAGACAAGCCACACGGTTTTAGACTGGAAGAGAAGATACGTATTTCACAGCTCCCATGAGATTTACAGCACATAAAATAGACTTTTATGACCCTGGATGAGATTGTGCTTCAGTCTTGGACATATCCGTTTTTTATGGTCATTAAAAGTTATTGAGTTAACTGCTCATTATACGGTTTAATCTGCACTCTTACTTTTGATCTACTTTCAGGACAGCTAAAGTAGTTAAGTGAAAATAAGAGCTCTTGGAAAACTTTGAAAATGTGTAAAATTTGACCTCAGGTTTAAATGTGGTTGAGATTCAGAGAGGTTTTGCTGATTTCACCAATTTATTCTTCCGTTACATACACTGCAGAATTATCTTTTTCCATTCTATTGCTTGCATACTTACTCTTCTTAATTTTGATTATTGAGGAGAAGTTTCTGATTTAAATGCAGTCTAATATATCAATTCCTTTCCTTTATGGATAATGTTTTATTTATCCTTTAAAAAAAATCTTTCTACAGTACATTTCAGGCATATATTCTCAAAATTTTCTAGAAGCATTTGGAATTTATTTTTCTTTTATTTTATATTCATAATCCACTCGGAATTATTTAATGTGAAGATAATTGTGGAGAGTGGCATCAAGCTTCATTGAGATAAATGTATCATAGGATTCTAATATTAAATAAACATAGAAGGAATGAAGACACTAACATTAAATTACAGCATATCTTGATAAAAATAGCTGAATGTTTAGGCAACCGCTATATTCTAGAGATGTAGAAGGTATGATATATATAATTTGTACATTTCATGAAGAAAGGAATGAAATTTTTATAGTATACTTTTCAAATAGGCAAGACAGCATGTAACTAATCTAAAAACTCGGTAGTGAAAATGATTAACTTAGACGTTTGATGTTTAAAATAAGAAAGGCCTTCATTACTTCTTTCGGATTGTGATTTTGTGAAATGCAATGGACCTATTTGAATTCTATTGTTATTTGTTTTATAGTCCACATTTCTTTACCTATGCTTCCTATGGTTATCCAATACATTCAACTGGATTTTGATAGTTCTTCTGTATAGTAATTATCTTAAATTTGCTTAAGATTTCTCAAGGATGCCTCCAAACTATTTATCTTCCACTTTCATGTAATAACTTGCTTGTACTTTGATCTTGTCATTTCTGGATTAGCTATATTCAATCTCCTGTTATGTCTATCTCATGTAATAATCAACTGATCACTCTATTTAGTAAAATACTATGTTTCTGTCTCAAGAGTTACCGTCAAGGTACAATTGCATCATGTGACTATGACAGCCTTTTCCTTCCTCCCAACATCCATCTATCTATACTACTTACTGCACTATGCGTGGGCGGATTTGCATTTGGATTCCAAATGCAATATTAATCAAAGTGGTGATAACAGCATCTTTTTTGCATTCCTGACCACAGGAGAAAGCTTTCAATATTTCAAAATTAAGTATAACATTTTTTTCAAAATTTGCTATGTTCTACTTGTTGAATAAGAAAGTTTAGTTTCTGATTAGTAGTTTCTGCAATTAATAGACATAGAACTTTTGAAAATGACCGTATTCTTCTCAATTTCTTGAGTATATAAAATTTTCTGTCCTTATTCTTTCATTATAAATTGCAATGGTTTAATTTTTAATGTTAAATGAGTTCTAAAATCCTAGATTAAGTTGTCATTTTTAACCTTTTCGTATATTATTAGATTTGACCCACTAATATTTTGTTTGGGATTTTTTTTCTCTGTGTTCTTCACAGAAGTTGATTTAAAATATTTCTGTTGTTCTGGTGGTATCTCAGTCTGTTTTGTTAAGATAATGATGATCTGACAAAAAAACAAGCCAGAAATTACTTTCTATTTTACTGTTCTTCTGAGAATTTTATCTAAATGATTTTATTTCTTCTTTAACTATTTGGAAGAAACTACAGGTTATAGCAAACCACGGCCTATAAATTTTTTTCTCAGAGTATTTTAAAATATAGATTCAATTTTCTTTATAAATACAGGGCTATTTAAATATACTATGTGTGTCAGTTTTGTAAATTGTGTTTTCTAGGAATTTGACTTTATCTTCTGAAATATATTGGCAGTAAATTGCTGGAATTCAGCTCCTCCTTAAAACCCTATGTGTGATCTTTCAGGCCTGACCTTAGGCAATTACAAAGGCTTTCCCTGACAGGCAGGTGAAGCTGGGAAAGGTACTCTCCCCACACCAGACTTGGTGCAGCCAGTGTATTCCAGTCTCCCTTCTTTTTTTAATTAATTAATTAATTTTTTAAAAATTTCAGAATACTATGTGGGTACAAACATCTTGGTTACATATATTGCCTTTGCGTCGCCTTAGAGATAGTTACAGTCAAGGTATCAGCCCTAATGGCCAGTTATAAGTGTGTCCTCTGCACTAATCCACTCTACCCTGGAGCCTGCATCCTTCCATAGGGGAAAATGGAACTGGAAAAGTTGGAGCTCTCTCTGGCTTTACACTCTTGCTTATACCATCATAGTAAGTGACTAAAAGTTTAATGTATTCATTTCTGGCTGAGCCCGACAGCTCAGCTCTAACTCTCCGAACTCAGCTGACCACCTGACAAATATGTTAACAATATATAATACACATTGCATGTTGTGTATTATATAGATTTGATAGTATTATTCATTTAGTATCTCTAGAAGCTGTAGTGATGTTTCTTTTTTTTTTTTTATACTAAAGTCATTTGAATCTTCTTTCTCCCTCTCTTTTTATTGATGAGTATTTCTAGAGATCGAATTAATTTTTCAATATTCCACCTTTGGCTTTATCTGTTTTCTCCATTGCACACTTGTTTTAATACTTTTTTTGATAATGACTTGCTTGGCAATTTTGTCAATTTCTGTTCTAGTTCTATTATTCTCTGCCTCTTGTTTCCTATAGGTGCAATTCATTCATCTTTTTAACTTCTAAAGATGAATTTTTAATTTTTAGCAATGTTTTATTGTTTATATAAACAGTTAAGGCTATAAATTTAACTCATGAATGGCTTTATCTGCATTCTACCCATTTTGTTATGTTTTATTTTTATAATCAATCAGTTGAATGTTTTCTAATTTATATTTTTTTCCTCTGATTCATGAGTTATGTCAAATGTTACTGCTTACTTCCCAAATATTTGAGGGGTTTTTTACTTATTGTATTCTAATTTAATTTCACTGTAGTCAGATAATTGTCTAAATGATTTAACTTTTTAAAATTTTGTTGAAGCTTTTCTATGGCTAAGTTTATGGCGAACTGTGCTAAATATTCTATGTGTACACTAGAAAAGAATATGAAGTCTGCAGTGTTTGTTCTACAAATGCCAGTAGTTTAATTTTTAATTGTGCTCTGATTTTTCTCTACTGCTATTTTTTTAAATTTCAGAATATTACAGGGGTACACATGTTTTGGTTACATAATTTGTTTTTGTACAGTTTTAGTCAGAGTTATAAGTGTGTCCATAACTCATGCAGTGTGCATTGTAACAGTTAGGTGTGAATTTACCCATCCCCACTTCCCCCCTTCCACCTGCTTGATTTCCATTGAATTTTACTACCCTGTGTGCACATGAGTGTTGATCTATAAGTTTCAATTTAGTAGTGAGCACATGTGATTTTTGTTCTTCCATTCTAGTGATATTTCACTTAAAAGGATGGTCTCCAGGTCCAGCGAGGTTGTTACAAAAGGTATTAATTAGTTCCCTACTTTTTTATTGGCTGAGTAATACTCCATGATATACATATACCACATTTTATTGATCCACTCATATATTGATGGGCGCTTGGGTTGTTCCACACCTTTCAATTGTGAATTGTGCTGCAATAAACATTCAAGTGCAAGTGTCTTTTTATTTTTTTATTTAATTTAATTAATTTATTTATTTATTTTTGAGACAGAGTCTCACTCTGTTGCCCGGGCTAGAGTGCCGTGGTGTCAGCCTAGCTCACAGCAACCTCAAACTCCCAGGCTCAAGCGATCCTCCTGCCTCAGCCTCCCGAGTAGCTGGGACTACAGGCATGTGCCACCATGCCCGGCTAATTTTTTCTATGTATTTTTAGTTGTCCGATTAATTTCTTTCTATTTATAGTAGAGATGGGGTCTCGCTCTTGCTCAGGCTGATCTCAAACTCCTGTCCTCGAGCGATCCTCCTGCCTCGGCTTCCCAGAGTGCTGGGATTACAGGCATGAGCCACCGCTCCCAGCCCAGTAAGTGTCTTTTTAATAAAATGTCTTTTTTTCCCTTTGGATAAATACCCAGTAGTGGGATCAAATGGTAGGTCTACTTTCAGTTCTTCGAAGTATCTCCATAGTATTTTCCACAGAAGCTGTAGTAGTTTGAAGTCCCACCAACAGTGTATAAGTGTTCCTTTCTCTATGCATCCATGCCAGCATCTGTTGTTTTGGGACTTTATAATAGAAGCCATTCCCATGGGAGTTAGGTGACAGCTCATTGTGGTTTTGATTTGCATTTCCCTGATGATTAGAGATGTTGAGCATTTTCTCATGCTTGTTGGCCATTAGTCTATCTTCTTTCGAAAAGCTTCTGCTCATGTCTTTTGCCCACTTTTTAATGGGGTTGTTTGATGTTTTCTTGCCAATTTTTTTGAGTTCTTTGAAGATTCTGGTTATTAGCCCTTTATCGGATGTATAGCATACGGATATTTTTTCCCATTGTGTACGTTATCTATTCGCTCTGTTGATTGTCTCCTTGGCTGTGCAAAAGCCTTTTAATTTAATCAAGTCCCATTTATTTTTGTTGTTGCTGTGATTGCCTTTGCGATCTTCTTCATAAATTCTTTACCTCTGCTGATATCTATAAGAGTTTTCCTGACTTCTTCTTCTATTTTTCCAGCTATTAAGACAGGTATGTCAAAATCTCCTGCTATTTCTTCTTTTAATTCTTTCTATATTTTATACATTTTATAGCTATGTTATTATTTATATATAAATTTATAATGTATATATTTTCACTCCATATCTTACATTTATTTCATTAACAAAACACCTACAAACTGTTTTCTATAGTAGCTGTATCATTTTAAATTTCTGCCGTAATGAACAATAAATAACCTACATTCTTGCCATTACTTGTTATTTTCTGTTATTTTGTTTTTATTTGTTTTTTATTTATAGCCTAGTTGTATAAAGTGGTACCTCATTATGAATTTGGTTGGTATTTCCCTAATTACTAATGATGTACAGCATTTATTGTGCTTTTTTGCCATTTGTATAATTTCCTTGAAAAAATGTCTTTTCATGCTTTTTGTCCATTTGTAAATTTATTTTTTGTTGTTGTTTTTGTTTTTGTTCTGCTGTAAGAGTTCTTTATAAATTCTAGATACTAGATCATTATCAGATATATAATTCACATTATTTGACCCATTTGATTCTTGATGGATTGACAAATTACTTGAGGATATTAATATTTTATTCTGTTTTTTATTCACATTGCCTGGAAAATAGTAGTCACGCCATAAAGGTTTGTTTAATTGATTTAATTAGTGAAACCTTAGTAATTGTTTGTAGTGTATTATTATGACTTGTGTGCTTTGTGCTGCCCATTACTAGACACAGTCTTTCAAAAGGTATTTTGTGGTATATATTTAAATATTTCAATATTTAATTCAAATATTACAAAAGAGGCTTTGAGCTAATAAATTTCATTTTTTTAGAATAATGACTTAAGTTTCTACAAATGGTAGAATTCTTAGGTAAAATTTACCTTAAAAATTTTAACTACTAAATAAAACGATTTCAAAATATGAAATTTCCCTGAGTTTCTGATCAGGTGGATATAAGCTAAGGGAAGCCATTATATTTGACTTCAAATATTATTGCTTTATTATTTCTTAAGTATTCTGTCATATTTCAATAACCATCTGTTATTGAATGGAATAAAAGAAATGGAATCAAAGCTGACAAGAAAGAAAATGAAACACTTGTCATAGATTTTAGAATTCATATATTAATATTTCACAAATGGGCCAATTGGAAGGTTGGAATAGATTAGATAGGCATTTTCTAATTAATTTCTACTATAATCTTTCATTTATTCATAGAAAAGCAATTTGTTCTATGAATGCACTTATTTTTTTCTACTTATTTCCTTTTTGAACACACAGGATAATTTATATTGTCAATTAATTCAGTAATAATTTCACTTGATGTTTCTAAGAAATGACAGACTGGAAATACAGACACTGATTTTCATCTGTACGAAAGATATAAGTTGCATAGTATGATAACACCATTCAAATCATAGCTTTTGAGACCATTATTACTTCAACCTTTGTTATTTTGTTGTTGTTCATTTGTCTTTGATGAGAAGAGTGAAGTATGAGAGCTGAAAAGAATTGTCCAAAGTGACCTTAGAAAATAATGCAAACTACACAACAGGAGAGAATTTCCTTTTATTCTTTTTTGTAAAGGTGTACCTGAGAAACCTCCATACCTGTAATTCTAAGATCAATAAGACAAGAATGCTGTGCAAGACCATCATACTATTTTATGTACCAAAATGAAGTACTTATCCAGTGGAAATAAAATAGTCAAGAGTTTATAACAAACAACAGAAGAATGAATCAAGTTGGTTTTCAAATGACTTTGATAGAGGGAACATTAACAACTCAGGTATTAGAAATATTTAATGACAGGGAGGTTTATTTTATGAATAATGTTTACTAAGACTACTCTTTCAAGCTTCCCACAAAATATATGTAAAGACTCAGAAATCGGAGCTCAGGAGGAGGAGGGAAACCTACCAAGCTGCCAATCAGAATATAGTGCACCAACTGCAAAAAAATGCAGAGATACAATAGGGTCTGGAAGATGATCTAGAGCAACCTAAGACTAATTATCAAGTCATTAGCTTCAGTTTACACTGTAGTTCGACCTCCAAATGGGCTTTTGGAGAGGTTTATAGGAGATCCGCATGCGCAAGAAGACTTAAGACCATGTAACTCTCAACTGTCCATCCAAGTGATTCCATGGTAACAACTGAACCATGAGGAGGGTCCAATCTAAACACTATAAAACAAGAACCCAAACCATAACCAAGACCCTTTTTTGTTATGACAGGGATCCGTTAGTTGTCTGGGGTGAACGTATCTTGCTCTTGCTCTGTAAACCTATTTTGTCCTTTCTTAACAAACTTTGTTTCACATTTGCCTCGCTTTTGATGTGTCTGGTCAGTCTTCTGCCAAGAGTAAGTACACCAAGAACTTAGAACAGCCTACGACCTGACGTTTTCACCAAGGAAGTCAGATAATTCAATGTACTGAATTTTCTTAAATTCAATAAAAAAAACTTAGGATTAAGTTTTGTTATAGCAGACTGGCCAGAATTCTACTTAAGAAATAGAAATACATATAACATTTTACAGTAAAGCAAGAAGACATATAGGAGTGAAATGTAAAACAGGCATACCTGTTATTCAGCTTGAATTTCAAAAATTCTCATAAACATTTTATACTTAATATGAAAGAATGTCTGTGTTGACAAGATTGCTAGGTACTCTTTAAACTGCAGAATTATTCCGTTTCTTCAAATTCAATGGGAAGAACAGAATGTTCATCAAAGCAAGTAGGAAACTTTACGCACAATTTCTCAGTCATTTTAATGGAAATTCTGTCTTTAACTCCCCAAGCTCTCAATAAGCACATCTTTTAAGAAGATGCTTTAATCTATTTAATTGTTTTCGAAGTTTGATATTTCTTCTTTGAAAATGGCTTTTCCTACTAAGTAGTTTTTATACATTCTGAAGAAGTAGAGCATAGCCGTTTTATTCATGTTTTAAGCAAATGTCTTTAAAGAACAACATCAAAAAAGCAAATACCATTATAGAAAAACAATTAGAATTTTGAAAATCCAATAAAATATAATAAATTATATTATTTGCAAGTGTATGAGTGTGTGTATTTGTGTGTATTTCAATATTAACATATTCATCTTATTATAAACACCAAAATAGTAAGTTTTGTTTTCTTTCATTTTATATAATTTTTGTGCTTTGGAGAAATGGCTTCTTCATGGAAAAGGCAAATATTTTATTTGACATATATTTTATTTTATTTTATTTTATTTTGAGACAGAGTCTCACTGTGTTGCCCGGGCTAGAGTGCCGTGGAGTCATCCTAGCTCACGGCAACCTCAAACTGCTGGGCTCAAGCGATCCTCCTGCCTCAGCCTCCCGAGTAGCTGGGACTACAGGCATGCGCCACCATGCCCAAGGTTTTTATTGGAGGCTGGTCACATAGACATCCTCCGTATAACATATCCTGGAATTCTAGACTCCCAGGAGGAAAATAGATGTTTGGCATAAACCATATTGTTTGTGCAAACAATTTGGATACAGCAAACCATTCTTATGAGTTATTATTACGGGAACACTCTCAAAATCCAAGTTCCTGGATGCCAGGTAAGGGCCAGGCTTGCAAGCAGGGCTTTCTAAGCAGTTTCAGGCCTGTGATATAACTCTTTTTTGCACAATTTGAAATGGTAATTTTGGAGGGTTGGGAGAGTGACTGCCCTAGGAATGTGTATTGACGTTGTCAGAAATGTTTTGTTCATGTGAAACGTGTGATGATGAATTTAATCGGCCAACATGATTATGATTTTTTTTTTCCTCTAGCTATATCCAGTTGCTCAGAAGTAGGCAGAGTTGCAGTTTCAACTAGAGTGTGCCAAAATAATTAGACCTGTGCAAAAATGGGATGGCCCCTTATTCATACCAGCCCAGCCCAAGACAGGGACATAGGTAGAGATTTCTTGGATTTTATTCTCAGTTGATAATCCCATAGTAAATCCCCAATGATTCTCTCCTTAGCGACAGAACTGTCTGGGACCCACATAGGATAGAATATGTATGGCATAACCTGACTGTCTTCAAGATAAGCAGAGCATCAGATCCTGGCAGTCCTTCATTGTGACTTTTTATGGGATGCCATTACTTGGTTTTGTTTTGGGCTAATTATTATAGGGACAGATGGATGGCATTTGGGTCTGTTATTTCAGGGGTGTATGAATGGAACCAAGAATGTAGATTTTTGTTTGCTTTTCATCGACATGTGTGGTTATCGAATAATTACTTTAAGATGTAAAGTCCTCAAAAGAAGTGGCTCTTGGTGTATGCATCCAAATAACTTACATGGCTTTTTCAAAAAATAACTCACATGGCTTTTTCAATGTATGTATGATTGCACCTCACCTTTAAAGATCATGATTCAGTTAACCCAGGATGGAGGCCAGGATATGTGAATTTTTAAAATGCTTCCCTGTAGATTCTAATGTATGTTTCTGATTAAGAATCACAGTTTCAGACCAGAGAATGTCAGCTTAGTCTTTGCAAATTTTGAACTTCCATTAATAAGACTGTGCC
This sequence comes from Avahi laniger, assembly GCA_963575035.1. Taxonomy (NCBI): domain Eukaryota; kingdom Metazoa; phylum Chordata; class Mammalia; order Primates; family Indriidae; genus Avahi; species Avahi laniger. Next base: position 37,700 of record CAUYSK010076532.1, read on the forward strand.
AACAGTCTGTATTGCTCCTTGTTTTATGCAAGAAACCAGGAGAATTTTGTCAGGTTGGGCATGTGTCTTGCTGAGTATACTGAAAAACATCGTTTGGACCATGTTTCTCTACCTGCTCCTAAGCAAAAAATATTACTGTTTCAAATATTTTTAAGAAACCTTTTGTTATCTGTGTTTTAAAAATAACTAATTGTATATTAAGCAATATCTTAGATAACTGCAGGTAATATTAGAGAGCCTATTGTTGCTGCAGTATGTGCTAGAGAAATTGTACTGTCTTTTTCACTTAGCTGATATCAAAATTCTCTCATCATACATGTATAATGATAAACACTGGAAATGATTCTATTTTCTGTATAGACATTTTAAAGTGTTCTGTAAACAGCTACTTAATTACTTTTAGTTTAAAACTCCTGGGAAGTGATAAAATCACGTTAACAGTGCTGAATAGGAGCCATAAAAATGATTTTCAGATAATCTCTGTTCTCACCCTAAGAATATTAATATTGCCTTCCTAGGCAATATTTACTCATTCACTTTAAATTTTTCTTTTCCTTTAAATCATTAGAACTCTTTTTCCTGACTGACTGCTCTGGTATTACCCTAAAGCCAGGTGGTTCTCCCCTTCCCCTTTTGTTATTAAGGCACATGTGCTTCCCAGGGTTATTTATGAGTTCCTCACAGGGCCTGAGTGGAAGTTCAAATCTCTTGAGTCTCTGAGCAGTGTTGATCCCACTCCTCTACTCCCGACCCCTGGGTTTTGTCTGAGTTGGAGCACTTGCAAAAGTTCTAGCTCTGGATAGTGGGTAAGGGGTACTCAGAGACTTATTAATTAATTGCTGCCTGTTGCTCAGGGCCTCCAGGTCCTACTACCTCTGACTCAGCTCAGGCATGGGAACCAGCCATAGGAAATTCACCAACTGGAGGTGGGCAAGCCTGTGGGCTCTGAGATGCTTTCAGGGGCTCTTGGACAGCAGCTTCTGAGGGCCTCATTTGTACTGGACCATGGGATCCAGCAGAAGAGCCCTTGCCTGGAATACCAAGGGCTGGGGCCAGGCTCGTAGCCATTGGCTGGCTGACTGCCTCTGTTGTACAGGTTGGGGAACTGGGCCTGTTAATTCCCTTAAGAGGAGGAGTTTCCCTGGCATGCCTGGATCAAGAGTGGGGATAAAAAGGGAGTCTGAGGGATAGGGCAGTAAACCTATCCACCCCCTCCCCTGGATCTGGGAAAAACCAGAGCAGCCAATCAAGAAAAAGAGTCCTAATGATTAAAAGGACTTTTTTTTTTTTTTTTTAAATAAACTACATCAGGCCAGGGGTTTTTTTAGGGCACCAAGCTGACTTTCTTAGTTTGGCTTGGTGTAAATTTTCATATGGCTTAGCATTCTCTGCATTCACATGGGCCGTGGTGTTTGTGGAGTTGGAGGACTGGAACTTGAGAGAATTTGGTGAGGAGAGAGGCAGCAGACCTGGCATGATAATCTGGACTCTGGAATAGGCATTAGATAGCTGCTGAAGGCGTCTTGGCCATAAGTAGCAGCAAGTCTGTCCCAGGGGACCACAGGCGCAGAGGCGATTAGAGGCAGCTCTGACTCCCTGACTTCTTGTGCTGGGATCCCTGGCCTGGCGAGCTTACCTTAGGGTAAGGAGAAGAGGGGCAGGCTAAGAAAATGATCCCCATCCCAGCCAAAACAATCCTCCTCATGTACTGCAGATGATCCCTATTAGAAAACAAAGATTCTAGAATGGAGTCCATTTTTAATGTATTATCATTTACTTACACCTGAGAGTCAATTAAACTTGAATTTTTTTGTAAATATAAATTGGCAATTTTATTTCTAAAAGGTCTACTAAAGCTCAGGAGATAATCTAGTATATTATGTCCTAGTCTTCAAACTGAGGTATCTGTATCCATGGTTCATGAAGACTTCCCAAGGGTTATGTGGATACATATATTACAGTTTCAGGGGAATTTAGTTTCTCTTAAACTTCCTTTCAACTTCCCTAAGTATGCTTTTCTAAAACCTATCTGTTGAGGATATTCCGGGAAGTCTGTTGATTTTCTTTTTCCACTCCCATCTTACAGTTAGTGGTCATTTCTCATTTTTATAAAATAAAGGCATATTTCTCACTCATCTCAAATCTCGCTGTAGTACTTTGCCTTGGGTTGTGAAAATCTCCTAGGTACAAAACAAAAGGGACCATTTAAGAATGTGCAGCTCCTGAGGGAGGGGAAAAAAAGAGTTTCTATAAAAAGTATTGAAGCAGGTGTTTTATTTCACTAGCTTACAAACCAGTGACTAAACTCTGTTATCCATTATTTGAATTAAAAATTAAAGTCAGACTTGTTCTAACAGAAAACAATTCTTATTTTTGTTGTTGGTTTGACCGTGAGGACTGGCTTTGCCAGTTATGTGGCGGACATTCTCCATACATTTTCATAAATTCCGGGTTTTGATGGAATTCTATTTAAAACACATGCAGTCTGAAATATATTGGAAATTACATCATTCACAACCATTTAAACCGACAATTAAATATTTGAGATATCATTTTTTTTTTTTTTTTTTTTTGAGACAGAGTCTCACTCTCTTGCCTGGGGCGAGTGCGGTGGCCTCAGCCTAGCTCACAGCAACCTCAAACTCCTGGGCTCAAGCAATCCTACTGTCTCAGCCTCCCAAGTAGCTGGGACTACAGGCATGAGCCACCATGCCCGGCTAATTTTTTCTGTATAGATTTTTTAGCTGTCCAATTAATTTCTTTCTATTTTTGGTAGAGACGGGGTCTCACTCTTGCTCAG
>CAUYSK010076534.1:0-47830 GCA_963575035.1 Avahi laniger
TACACATTAAGAACTAACACGGATTCAATATTGAGAAGATCAAACTGACGAGTCTTGTAACAAACAAACACTGAGGCACTGAATGGAGAAACTGAATGGAGCTGCAGAACCACTGGTTTGCTTTCTGATGATCTAGTCCAGCGGTCCCCAGCCTTTTTGGCACCAGGGAACATTTTCATGGAAGACAACTTTTCCATGGACCGGAGGTCGGGGTGGGGGGTGATGGTTTTGGGATGATTCAAGTGCATTACATTTATTGTGCACTTTATTTCTATTATTATTACATTGTAATATATAATGAAATAATTATACAACTCACCATAGATTGGGGACCCCTGATTCTAGTCCCTATTCTTTCCCTGTCTCAGAAGCATTTACTGTGACAAATATTGAGGTTTGAGGTATCTATTTATTTATTTTAAACATTAAAAATCACTCCTTACCAGCATAAGCATAGCTTTCACTTCCGAGCTGAATCAAATGCAGCTGAATATGGAAACCTCAAGAAAGCAGACCCTGTAGCTCATTCCCAGCCCAGGAAACCACATGCATCAAGTGTGGAACTTGGCCCAGGAGCCCCTGAGGATGGACACAGAAGTCTTGCCCCAGCAGAGAGTGTGGAGACAGCTGCACAGCCCCTGCGAGATGCTCTGCCAGCCTGGAGATGGCCAGGCCATTGCAACATGTCTCATCACGAATTCGCCTGGAAATATGTAGCTATTTCAGCAGGGAAAGGCATGCTCAGAAACCCAGCCCCGCTTATCCATCCTTATACCGCCGCAACTTTTCCCCAGGAGAAAACCTGTCAGTCAAATATCAGGATGCAACTCATCCAATCCTCTCAAAAAGCAATTTCAACCTATTGGTGGTCAAGATGCCTCCGGATGCCAGGAAGGGCAGCTTCTAGCCTGGTATGGAGGCTTTTTCTTAAAGGCTGCCTTACATTTATAGAAGACACTTAGAAACATTGATTTATATCAAGTAATAAAAATTTAATTAACACTCTAACTTCTAAACCCTGCATGTTGTGTGAATTAGAACATAAACCCAAAGCGATTGTTCTTTCAGGATGAGAGAATTATCTACTTGGCTAAAACAATGAACTGGCCCATCTAATGGCTTTATTCAGCCAGAGTGGAGGCTTACTTACTAGGTTTTGGAAGGAACAGATTTTCTCAGTGCGTAATTCAATGATTCATTCTCTTCTCCATCTCCCAAGTGGCTACACTGGCTCTTAAAGAGTCCGCAAGAACCCTGTGTTTCCTGTCATTTCTGGGAAAGCAGCAAGACCCCTCTGGCCGCTGGGATCCAGGGAGGCAGAGTCTGGATGCAGGTGTTGTGTGCTGAGGAAACACAGGCGTGACCACGGCGACTGCGTAGGTGTCTTGGAACAGAGCAAGATTTGAACTCAGGCCTGCTGTTGCCCAAGTCTGTGCTTCCTCGGCCACACTGTGCTGAGCTGTGTATCTTAAATGCGTTGGGCATTTCCTGCTGCCATTTCCCTTTTTCTCTCCCTCTCTTGTATTTTCTCTGGGCACTCAAATAACCAAAAGCACCACCTAAAGTGGGGGAAAGAGAAGAAAAACAATCACAGCATCAATAACCCTGTTAGGAGCTGGCTTATTTCAAATTTACTGCAAATGTCTGAAAGCGAACTAATCAATACGTGTGTCCTTTCCTTCTGCAGGCACAGCAGCAATCCCACGCCATTTATGAGTTTTATAAAACTCTGGTCATTTTCTAGCAGCTCAAGGAGCTCTAAATTTTGTTTTTACTGAAATACACTCCGACCCTGAAATGGAAAATCTTTCTGTAAAACAGAAGAGCAGTCCATTCCTTAAATATGAGATTAATATATGATTCACGGTTGGGACATGATCGTGAAAATCCTTCAGCGAAGCCATTGGTGTCACCGCGGCGAGTTCACAGTGATTCGAAGTCTGTCTCTACGCTTCCTGGAGGAATTTCCCCCCAGCCCTCCAGTTTATTGAGACATTGCCCCTAAAAACACTACCGCTTTCAAATTTCCTAAGTCAGTGTATTTTTAATGACATGAAAAGATTGGAAAAAGAATTCCTCTTTAGTCATTTTCCCATGCAAAAACTATATTTTGCTTATAAACCCTATTAGGATATATACAAGCTTGGATATATTTTTCCTAGAAAAAAATATGACCGAGTATGTCTTTAATTTTCACTCATCAAACAACTCTTTAGGTATTTTCCCATACTACAGAATTAGAAAAGCACTAGGAGTCCCTCCACATCTCTCAAATATACCTGCATACCTCAATTTATGCCACTTGCTTTGCTGTGCCTCACAGACGTTGCATTTGGTGCAAACTGAAGGTTGTGGCAGCCCTGCGTCGAGCAGGTCTACCAGAGCCGTTTCTCCAACAGCAGGGTCTCACTTCAGGTCTCTGTGTTACAGTTTGGTAATTCTCACAATAGCTCAAGCTTTTTCATTATTGCTACATCTGTTATGATGATCTGTGATCAGTGATCTTTGATGTTCCTATTGTAATTGTTTTGGGGCACTACAAACTGCACCCGTGTAAGACGACGAACTTAATTGATCAATGTCTGTGATCTGACGGTGCCACCACCCAGCCACCCCCCACCCCAGCCCATCTCTCTTCCTGTCCTCAGGCTGCCATGTTCTCTGAGACACATGAAAATTCAAATTGGGCCAGTTAATAACCCTATAGGGCCTGTAAGTGCTCAAGTGAAAGGAAGAGGTGCATGTATCTCACTTAAATCAAAAGCTAAAAATGATCAAGCTGAGCGAGGACGGCGTGTGAAAGCCGGGATACGAGAAAGCTGGGCCTCATGTGCCCGACAATCAGCCAAGTTGTGAGTGCAAAGGAAAAGCTCCGAAGGAAGTTAAAAGCACAACTCCAGTGAACACATGGATGATAAGAAAGCAAAGCAGTCTTCCTGCTGCTGGAGAAGTTTTAATGGTCTGGAGAGGAGCCCAAACAGCATTCCCTTAAGCCAAAGCCTAATCCAGAGCAAAGCCCTAACCTTCTTCGATTCTCTGAAGGCAGAGAGAGGTGAGGAGCTGCAGAAGAGAAGTTGGAAGCTAGCGCAGATTGGTTGGTGAGCTTTAAGGAAAGAAGCCGTGTCTCCGCAGCACCGTAAATGCAGAGTGAACCAGCAGGTGCTGATGGAGAAGCTGCAGCGACTTACCCAGAGGATCTAGCTAAGATCACTGGTGAAGGGGCTACACCAACAGCAGATTTTCAGTATAGACAAAACAGCCTTACGTGGAAAGAAAATGCCATCTAGGACTTTTACAGCCAGAGAGAAGTCAATCCATGGCTTCAAAGATTCAAAAGTCAGACTGACTCTCTTGTTAGGGACTAATGCAGCTGGTGACTTAAGTCGAAGCCAGTGATCATTGACCATTCCAATTTTTTAGCACCTAAAAATTATGCTAAATCTACTCTGCCTGTGCTCTATAAAGGGAACAGCAAAGCCTAGCTGACAGGATAACAGCACATCTATTTACAGCATGGTTTACTGAATATTTTAAGCCCACTATTGAAACCCACTGCTCAGGAAAAAAAAAAAAAAACAAGATTCCTTTCAAAATATTACTGCTCCTTAGTAATGCCCCTGGTCACCCTGGAGCTCTCTGATGTGGATGTACAAAGAGATAAATGTTGTTTTTATGCCTGCTAACAATATCCATCCTACAGTCCCCGGGGCAGGGAGTAATTTTGACTTTCAAGTCTTATTATTTAAGAAACACATTTCGTAAGGCTAAAGCTGCCATAGATAGTGGTTCTTTTGGTGGATCTGGGCAAAGCAAATTGAGGACCTCCTGGAAAGGATTCATCATTCTAGATGCTGTTATGAACATAGGTGATCCATGGGAGGAGATCAAAACATCAACATCAACAGAAATTTGGAATAAGTCAATTCCAACCCTCATGAATGACTTTGAGGAGTTTAAGCCTTCAGGGAAGGAAGTAAATGCAGATGTGGTAGAAATAGCAAGAGAACTAGAATTAGAAGGGGAGCCTGAAGATGTGACTGGATTGCTGCAATCTCATGATAAAACTTGAACAAATGAGCAGTTGCTTCTCAGATGAACAAAGAAAATGGCTTAAAATTAGTCCGAAAATTTGGCACTGAGTTTCCTGGCAGTCAAAGCAAGAAGGGATAGTTTAGGAATTATTTGATTTACATTGTCCATGAGAAAAAATCTTAGCAGACATTTGAGAATAAAATAAGGCAAAGATTTTTTTTTCAGATTCCTGGGTCAAAAGGAATACCTTGCTCAAATATTCCTATACTAGACACTTAATGAGGAATGGAAAATATCTGTGAAAATATCTCTATAATTTACACAAAATTTATCTCACTGAAAGCCCTTCTTGGAAAGATACATAAATAGGATCAGAGACTATGACTCAATACTGAGGATATCATTATATTCATGACTTCAGACATGCATGCTGTCTTAGTCAATTTGGGCTCATATAACATACTATTGCAAACTATGGCTTATAACAACAGAAATTTATTTCTCAAAGTTCTGGAGTCTGGGATATCCAAGATCAATACACAGGCAGATTTGGTGTCTGGCGAGGACCTGTTTCCTGTTGTATAGATGGCCATCTTCTCACTGTGTCCTCACATGGAGGAAAAAGGCCAGGCAGCTCACAAGGGCCTCTTTTATAAAGTCAATACTATGGCTTGAATGTGCCCCCCAAAGTTCCATGTTGGAAACTTAATTTCCAATGCAACAGTGTTGAGAGGTAGGACCTTTAAGAGATGATTAGGTCATGAGGACTCTGCCCGCATCAATGGATCAATGCTGTTAAGCCCCCACCTCCTAACAGCACCGCCTTGGGGATTAGGTTTCATCATATGCACTTTGGGGGACACAAACATTCAGTCCTTTGCCAAACAGACAGAGGTCCTGCTATTGAGGAAAACACTTTTACTGCTGTTATCATGGGGGTGGGTGAGTTATCTTGGGAGTGTGTTAGTTATCTCTGAAGTGGGTTCCTGATGAAAGGATGAAGTAGGCCCCCTTTTTCTCTTGCTCTCATGCTTTTCTGCCTTTCTGCCTTCCAACATGGCATGATGCAGCACAAAGGCCTTCGCCAGATGTCAGCGCCATGCTCTTGGACTTCCCAGCCTCCAGAACTGTGAGTCAAGTATATTTCTTTCATTATAAATTACCCAGTCTCTAGTATTATGTTATAGTAGCACAAAATGGACCAAGACTAATCCTATTCACAAAGGTTCTACCCCCAGGACTTAATTCACCTTCCAAAGCCCCACCTCCTAACAGCTCCACCTTGGGGATTAGGTTTCATCATATGCACTTTGGCGGGACACAAACGTTCAGTCCTTTGCCAAAAAGACAGAGGTCCTGCTATTGAGGAAAACAGTTTTCTTGGCCCAAGCTGAGCCCACCTCATCCATCGATTGCGATAGAACTCGTTTCAGAATGTGTGTGTGAGAACCAGGCTGGCAGCAGTTTGGGAGGGGAGTTCCCACTGATGAGTGGATGGAAGTGGCCTGCTGGATAATGCAGAAACAGACCCAGGGCTCCTCAGCCATGAAGCAAACAGCAAGTGACTTGCCAGTGTGGGCCCTGGAAGCCCTCTCGAGAGGAGGGGCTCATATCTAACATTTTTTCAATAAGCAAAAAACCCAAAGACAAATCCATCCAAAAAATGTCCCCAAGAGCCACAAGCAGCAGCTGCCTGAGGAAGACACGATGGGAGATGGTAATGGCTCTGGCCGGCAGACTTCCCACCATCACATGGGAGGGGCTCAGCCCTAGGGCTGTGCTGATGCTCGGTGACAGGTGTCTGGACCTCATCCTCAGACCTCTGCTTCCCTGGCACACACCCCATGGCGCCCACCTGCCAGGGTGGCACACTGCCTGGTGTGATGGGCAGAGAAGCTCCGTGACTTAGTCCTGCCAGTTAAATCTGGAAATAATAAAAAGAGGCAGAAAGTACAGCCCCTGCCATGCAAACTGATTGCTCCAGTGACCAAAACCCAGCTGAGTCTTGGGGCAGAAAACAAGCTGGCTGTCCTGGGAGACTCAGCCACCCACCTTCCCTTTGTCAAAGAAGCTGCAAAGGAAGCCAGTGGCTGGAGGTGAGAAAAGAGGATGAGGCATAGTGGGCTCGCCTCCTTCTCCACCTTTCCCCTTTTCTGACTCCGTCTGCCTTGCTAATTCAGTTCCTGACCACACCAGTGCTGGGGCTCAGGGAAGGAAGGAAACACAGAGGCAGGAAAGTTCTAGTTCAACTCATCCTCTCTTGATGGCTTAACATCAGTGTTCTGTGGGTGTGGGAGAGGTTTAGAGCCAACTCTTCCACGGGGATCATGCATGAGTATTTCAGAGATCCTCGTCCTGGGAGGAATCTTGTGCCTGAATTTCCTTTGCTTTGGGGAAAAAAAAACGCTTCCTCAGCCCCTGAACACCTGAAGGCTGAAGGGCCTTCTCGAGTGGCATCATCTTAGACAGTTTCTGAGACAGCCCACATCAGCTGTCTCAGGGGCACAGCCGACACCTTAGGCCAGTGGTCCCCAACATCTTTGGTACCAGGGACTGGATTCATGGAAGACAATCTTTGCACAGACTGGAGCGGGGAGCTGAGGCGGTGGTGTGAGGATGGGGAGCAGCTGTGAACCCCGATGAAGCTTTGCTCCCTCGCCTGCCTCTCACCTCCTGCTGTGCAGCCTGGTTCCTAGCAGGACAGGGACCCGCACTGGTCTACAGCCCGGGGGTTGGGGACCGCAGCCTTAGGCCACTGGAAACAGCACATAATTCCAATGGTCTCCACACACTCCACGAACAGCACACTCCCAATGAACAAGCTCACTTCGCTCCACCTTCAGAGTACTGGGGTTTTTTTCTCTCTGATTGTGTAACCATCTTTCGATAAAATTAAATTGAGAGTTTGCGAATGGATACGTCATCTGCAGTGTATAAAATCCTCTCACGTCCTATCAACTCAAAGTTTGTGCCACGTAAATTCCATTTAAGTGCTGCATTCATTTCTCAACGCAACCAGTGGGAATGTGAAAAACCTAGTCGAGCCCCTTGGACAACCGCCACAACAGGAAAAGAAAAACAGCTTGTTTTATGGACTTAAATTTGTACCTGTTTTGTGGCTATTTGATCGCTTCTGTTGCTGAATTCATTCAGACCGGTTTGCGTGGAGACATGACTATTTCGAAGAGCAGCCGGCAAAGGAGATCAGCCAAGTGCCCCCGAAGAGGAGAAGAATTCTCAGGGGAAAGTTCCTGGTGCCGACAGGAGCCAGCCCCCCTGCAGAATTGCAAGGAGGGAGAAGGACGTCTGCCGGCAGATATCCTTCTGGTGATATCATTCGCAGGGCTTAGCGCGAAAGTGAAAACGCAGGGCCCTTGTTCAGATTGTCGAGACAGCGACACAGCATCTGCTGCATGGACTGCAGGCCGAGAGGCCGGCCTGTCTTCAGCAGAGAGAAGCCTGGCAGCCGAGGAGCAACCTGCCCCGCCGTGCTCTTCAGCTGCTGCGAAGGTGGCGCCCGGGGACGCCAAGGAGGGAAGCATGACTGTCCTGGTTTGTCAAGGAGGAAGCTGGAGCTGTGAAAGGCTGTTGCTTGTCCAGAGCACCCAGCTGTTGAGCGGCAGATCCAGGACTCGAATCCTGCCTTTCCACTGTGACTCACTGTCTTTTTCTTTTGTCCCCTTTTGTCCCCTCCTCGCACTGTCCAGCTGCGAGAAGGAGAAAAACCAAGATCCTCTGCAGGAGACGACCCGCTAGACGTCATTGACACAGCCACCCATGCTCCCTGAAGAATTTGCCTTTTAAGCTGTATCTCATGAAGTAATTAAACGTTTTGTTTCACGTGAAAGAAAGGTGAACATACAGGAGCGAGACTTGAGAGGCCGGTTCATCAACTCTCGGTGCACCCAGAGTCGGGTGCTCTCATCCAGTTGCCCCCTGACGCCCATGGCGGCTCCAACACAAAATAGCCACGTCCTCCTGCTCCTGCTGGAAGCTCCAAAAACTCACAGAAATGAAAAAACAAAGTCCCAAACCCTTAAAAAAAAATAATTCCAGCTTTAAGTTGAGCCGAAACACGAACTTGCCTTTTTATAATTCTTCCTCAAATATAAACCTTCTAATTGGAAAACAATATATTGCTCAGTATTGGATTGAGTGTCTCACTTTAGTATCTTCCTAGTCTAATCTTAGATTATATTAATCTCTAATTAATACTTTCTTGCTTTTCATTCGTGCAGAAAGAATCGATACTTAAATTACAGACTGCTTAGTAATATTCCTTTATCTGTCCTTTAATGGCACTGTCAGTGTGTTTAGATGCAAACATCTAAGGATTTTTATATCCCCTGGAGTAATTTCTCTTTTAAATACTTTCAGCGATACAGTTGCTTTAAAGCAATAAGTGAGCCAAGGAGACGTAGCATGAAATTACATTCCATCTTCGGAGTTTTTGCAATTAAATAAAAATGTCACTTTACAAGGTTATAATTCTCAATTGGTGGATTTTCTGGAGGAGATTGGTGACTTAATTAATTAATGGTATTGAGATCATGTTCTTAGGCATCACCAGGTTGGAGAGAGATTAGAAATTCTGCTTTGCTAATGGCATTGGCCATCCCACTTGAAGATGGGAGGCAGCGTCATGGCAACAACTCACAGCCTTTGGAGCCAGGTAAATCCACGTTTGAATGTCAGCTGACATTTCCCACCTGGGTGACCTTGAGTACTTTACCCAATCTTTCTGAATTTCAATGATCTCTTTTGCAAAACAAGGATAATAACCACCAAAAATTTTTGGAGGAATTAAACAGGTTTGCACAATGCCTAACATGTTCATATTTTTATATTATTATTATCAGTGACACCAGAGAAAGAGAGAACACTTAAATCTTTCTTAAATGCGGTTCCTAGCATGTTTCTCCTGAGGGAAATTATAGAGATTACGTGGCCCTGACCCACAGGAGTTCCAGTGAATGGCTAAACACAGGTTTCTGCAACACCAAATCATGCAATTTTCCAGCATATGGTGTGTATATATATATATTTTTATCTGCTTTTCCGCATAAGCCATTTTTAGCAATAGACAGAAAAGCATCCAAGAGCAAAATCATTTAAAAATGTGTCTTATTGCCAAAAGGAGAGGACGGATGAGAAACGAGGGACTGGAGCCCGTCCCTAACACTCTCTGCTTCAGCGTCCGTGCCCTGCCGGACACACGGCCCTTTGCTGAGACTGAGGGGTTGCCTCTCATTTGTATTTCTTTCTTTCTGTGAATTTTACGGGAGGCTCTCCAACCCACTGGAGCACAGCCGAATTTTTTTTTAAATCTTAAACGCTGAATGTGATCTCCATACGGTTTCTCTTGGCAGCGACGGCACGTTCCGTAGCAGAGGGCTGGAGACGGTCTCGTCACAACTCCCAGCCTCGTTCTCTGGCTGTGTCTGGATTGTTCCAGGGTGAGAACCGAGCTGCAAAGGTGAGAGCTTCTCCCTGTGGAAGAGATAGGATCGGGACAGGAGCAGATAAATGCAACTCAACCTCACTCCGGGGTCTATGCCGAGTCCCCTCCAGCTGCCGGCTCAGCACCTGTCATTGGGTCCTCAGTCTGGACCCCACCGACCAGGCACTTTGAAGCTGGAGGCCCTGCGATTTCAGGAAGGGCACAGGGCCAGATGGGAGTAAGGGACCGCGTGACCTAGGACCCTGAAGCAGGCCCAAGCGGGAGCTCACAGCCCCTGTCTGTGTCGTACCCTAGGCTGAGAGGGAGCTGTCCCCTCTGGCTGCCCCCTCACTCCCAAGAGGTAGGACCGATGGTGCACTGGTCACCTGCCAGGACCCAGAGCCTGACTGCCTGGCAGCAAACTCCAGCCCCACCCCTGCAGGCCGTGGAAACTCGAGCAAGTTGTGATAAAGTCTCAGGCGCACACGACAACACACTGGAGGTCAGATGGCGGAAGCCCTCAGATGAAGGGTGCCCCAGAGTCCGCCGCTGATCTCAGGATGCCATTCTCGGCAGAGGGAGTAGGGACGGCACAAAGCTAGATGCTGGTCCTGCTGACCCCCAACCTCTTGCAGCATTAACCTGTTCTCAACATACAGATTGGGACAAGGGTCATTCCCACACAACAGGATTCTTCTGGAAAGGAAATTCATGGCCTGACCTCGAATCCTATTGAGGAAGCAAGACATGTCCCATTCAAAAATTGAGAAGAGATAAAACCTGTCAATTCTTCCTTTAGAATTATGCCCCCTAAATTTTAAAAAAATTTAATCGTGGGCCTCAAAGCATCCCCTCAACTTTATCTTTGCCTTCCATTTCACAAACCTGGCGTTTCCATTAAAATTCTGTTTCATAAAAATCGGTTTTCAGACACTGGTGATGGACGGCGCCGTCCTCTGTAGCTGAAGCCATTTCTGTTGATACCGCCACTATCAGCAACCACAAGTGGGCCCATAAAATCAGCCTCGTCCCCTGTGCCCCATGCATGCCAGACACCTGGGGACCTTCGCAATCCCATCCCTGACCAGCTGTTGACAGGGACGGGCCCTGCGTGTAATTCAGTCAGCCAGCTAACGGGCCAGAGAGTACGTGCTCGAGTCTGTGCTGGGGGAGGGAGCTGCTGATGGGGTGTCATCCGCGCCCACACACTCACAGAGGCCACGGCATCCAACCGTGCTGGATGTCAGGGCCTAGAGCAGTTAAGGGAAACTAGAGGTTATAATCCGGTGGGAGAGACAGGCGGTAAGTGGGTAAACAATGAATAACAAGATAATTCTAGATAGTAGTTAAATGCTATGGGAAAAACACAGCCAGGCAATGAGGTGGAGGCTGGGGGAGTTTATCCTCCAGCTGGGGAAAGCACGTGACTCAACAGCAGTGAGGTCCCTGAGGTCCCCAGGTGTCTGGCATGAGTTGTAACCTAGTGTGGCTGAGATCTTCAAGGCTGAACGACTTCAGAGGAGGGGACAGGAGGTAGAAGGTGGCACTGTTGAAGGTGCACCACAGAGGAGGAGCACCTGCGGGCAGGCTCGAAATATGAGCAACTTGAGGAGTTACCAGCACCGAGCAGCTTCCACGGGCCGGGCCTGACTGTACACATTTCAGAGACAAGAAAACGGAGACTCAGATGCTCATGATTTTGCTGCTGGTAAACAGTGGTGCCAAGTCTTTGCTCATGCCCGGCTGCATGAAAATCTGGTGTCTCTGGTCTCAGATAAGTGCTGAGCATCCAAGTGTTTGAGAACAATGTCCCAAGCGCTATCTCTCCATGTTTGAGATGGCAGCGGGTATAGGAGGATTTCTCCTGGAAAAGTGGAGTCTCTCCCTAAAGCTGCAGCTCCAGTCCCCAAGCACCACTGCCTTCCTCCCACGGGCTCCAGTGACAGCTCTGTGGCTCTTCAGTCGCCAGTGGCAGCAACAGCACGAACAGCTTAAGGGAATAAAATGGATCGGGCAGAGCATGTCAAGAACTCCCGGCTCCACTGTCATCGCCAAACGTACACTTAAGTCTGCCTCAGCTGTCTCATGCCAGCCAGCCATTACCAGGGAGGGTCATGGCAGAGAGAGCACCCGTGGGCGGAGGCCAGGAGAGCATCTGAGCAACGCAGGCTTTGGGACTCCAGCTGCTTAGGGTTTGGAGCATGTTATCTCTTCTTCTTTTAAAATTGATTTCATTGAGTTACAATTTACATTCAACAAAATGCACCTATTTTAAGCATATACAAGGGGCTGTTCTGAAAGTATCCATCCATACACTATGTTCTCTTTGTATTGACAATGGCTGGATACTTTCCAGACAGCCCTCGGAGTTCAGTGAGTTTTGACAAGTACACACACCGTGTGCTTGGGGCATGAGTGCTTCTCTCAGGCCTATCTGCAACATGGCCAACCCACCCAACGGGAATTTCACATCTTGCATGGTGGCCCTGGTGACTGTCTTCGATGGTCTTTGTGAATAGACCATTTCAGCACTGCCACACCTGACAGATGCTGTAAGAACTGGGCCACCTAAGATCCCCCCAAAACCATGCAGCTGAAGTTCTCCATTCTTCCACCAGCTGACAGCTAAGGCCCTCCCAAGGCCTGGCTGTTTGAGAAGAAGCACTGTGTAGTGAAGAGCATGGCTTCTGCAGCCAGACTACAAATCCCAGCCTCAGTTTCCCTTCCCTGTAGTGGAGATAATAATAATATCTATCTCACAGGAACATCACGAGATCCCACGAGGATGTTTGTAGGTGTGGCATACAGTGAGTGGTGAGTGTTACTTAAGTGCTACCGTCATCTGTGCTTCCAGAGGTGGACAAGAGGGGAACCCAGTCATTACTCAGGCCTAAGGAGAGCCAGGGTGAGCCAAAAAAAAATTGGGCAGGAGAGAATGATTGCCTTAGTGTGTTGGGTCCTTATCTTTCAATTTAATCTTTTTCAGAGAAGAAAACTTGGGCTATGTGCTCAGCTGTTGCTGTCCAAGGCTTGCAAAGTGTGTGGGTGGGTGGAACGGGGAAGAAGCAGACAGAGCGGGGAGATCTCACCTTCGGTGGCCACACCTGAACTGGGCCTCCCTGAGCCCACTGTAGAGATGCTGTCCTCTGGGAATTTCCTTGTCTCAGAAGCCAGACAGCAGGACCGGGTCTTATTCCTTCTATAACCTCACCGAGGGGGAGTGTGTGAGCCCACACCTGCCAAGCAGGTTTGAAGGGAAAATCCCAGGCTATTCTGCACTGGACGGACCCCCCCAGTATGGCTGAAAGTGTAAACATGATACACAGCCGGGGTTTACCCCTCACAGCAGGCTCTGGGGAAGGGCGCCAATGTCTTCCAAACAGGGAACCTTCCAGGTGGCTGACAGCCACCCGTCTTGGTGAAGCGGGCTCACCCATGTCTAACCCCTCACTGCTGTCATCGCGGTGCATGAATCTGTCCCCAGCTGTGAGCTCGGGAAGGTAGGGAACTGTCCTTCCATACCCCAGCATCCAGAGCAACAGCTGGCAGGTAGCAGATACAGCACGTGTTTATGGAGTAAACGAATAGCGGGAAAATAAACCAAGATGCCTGTAGTCTATTCTTAACCATCTCTATATGCATATATGTCAGGAAAGACAGTGACACAGGCGACAGTGTTGCAGGCACGTGGTCTGGTACACAGCAGGCATGGAGAGATGCTGAGGGAATTAATCCAGCCTAGTGAGGGTTCCTCTCCCAGACGTTCGTTTCTCTGTGGTTGAAGACTACATCTGGGAATTTTATTTAAAGTTTCAAAGTGTTGTTAAAAGTTTAGCATACATATCTCAGTTTTAAATAGTCCCCTTGGCTGCCAAACTTGGCTAAACTCATGAAATACTCTGGTGAATACAGAAAAGAATCAAGGTCCCTGGGACCTTGGGTATAGCGTGTGTCTTAGAGACACTATAAACTGTTTTAGTTCTTTCTTAGTTTCTGTCTTTCTTAGTCTTGGCTACAGGAAGCTTAGCGCCAACATGCAGTCTACAACATCTGGAATTCTCTATTTCCCTGTGCGTTTCTGTGTGCTAACCTTATGAATATTTATCTCCTTCCTCCCTAAGTTTCTCTTTTGCCTGATTTCCTCATCTAACAACTTTTTCATACTTTTCTGTAAGCCTCCTCAAGTCCTTTTATGAGGATAACTATAAGTAGAGAGGAATATTAAATATACCCAAAACACGTACATGTGTATATTTTATAATGTCCATAGAGATATGAGAATCCTATGGAAACTAATTAAACTTGGCTTGAATCTCTGATTCTGTGGCTTATAGAACAAAGCCCTTACTATAATTTCCACCAATTCCTTAGAAAACCTCCCATGAGCCCCTCCACTGATTTCCACGGGAAACAACTCACCCCAGCTTTGGTGAGTTTAGCTCTATCTGGGGCTCTGGGTGAGTCTCTGCCGGAGCTGGTGACAACCCACTGCTCTCGGGCTCCACCGTCCCTCACATCTTGCTCCTCCCCAGCGTGTCCTGCCGTGTTTACTTTTGCTTATTGGTTCAGCCATTGCTTTCTGGGAGCTGAGCACGAGTTCCTGCTGCCGATCCCAAGAGACGTTTTGGAGTAATTCTTCCAAATGAATAGTGTTTTCCCCGAAGAGAGCAGAGTGAGCACCCTTGTCTATGCCTCCGATGTCGCATCAGATACTCCCTGTTACTTTCTGCTGGACAGCGTCTCAGCTGGGCAGGCCCGGAGAGCTGTCAGGCGGGTCCTCGCCCGGACTGCAAGGTCCACAGCACGTGAGTGAGGGGCCAGGCGCACAGGGCTCTCCCCCAGGGTCAAGTGATGGCCCTGAGTGAGAGCAGATTCAGCAACATGCACAGACTTAGAAACCTGCTGTCTTGACGCCAGCCTCTGCGTGTCGCTCTAAGAGGAGTGTACACACGTCGATTCTCAGGGAGCGCAGTGATGGGAACAGGTGGGAAATGTGGATCAGCCAAACAGCAGACTGTGCTGGACAGCAAGACATGCTTGGAATTTTGTGCAGGGAATAGTTCTTATCTTCTCACAGATTAGCGAAGAGGTGAATATAAAGTCTTTTACCCAACCCGTAGCAGGTAATACTGGTGGCAATAATCAACTCAGAATAAAACTGGCAATGGCTACCACTGCACGTGATAAAATGTATACCTGTAAAACTTGACCCAGCAAACTGGACTTCGTGAAATATTAATTCACCACAAAAGAAAATTCACAATGGCAGAAGCCATAATCAGTAAAATTTTTGGTTAATAATAAAACTGGCCAACAAATTAAATCTTCAGAGCAAAAATTATATAAAAAGAATTTATTTAGATAAAAAATAATTTCAGACCAGGTACGATGGTTCACGACTGTAATCCTAGCACTTTGGGAGGCAGAGGTGGGAGGATTACTTGAGCCCAGGAGTTTGAGACCAGCCTGGGCAACAGTGAGATCCCAATTCTACAAAATTTTTTTAAAAAATTAGCCACGTGTGGTGGCGCATGCCTGTAGTCCCAGCTATTCAAGAAGCTGAGGCAGGAGGATCGTTTGAGCCCAGGAGTTGGAGGCTGTAATGAGCTATGATGATACTACTACACTCCAGCCTGGGCAACAGAGCAAGAACCTGTCTCAAAAAAATAAATAGAAAATAAAATAATTTAAAAAATAATTTCAGGGAAATAAAAGTGAAAACAATTGGAGGCAGTTTAACTGTACATCATAGAAAATGGATCAAAAAGTTAAATTGGATAATAAAGTTTGTTCTGAAAAATGCATTTTCAATAAATATTCCTTGGTGCAGGTATAATTCTTATTCAAATATTTGCATTCGAAACACTGAGTGGAGGGAGAGGAAGATCTGGAATGGAGTTCTTGGGGCCAGATACAAACAAAGTAGACATTCTTGCATCCATGTCCAAGTCTGAGACAACACTATACACTATACACTCAGTTGTAGACTGATTTATTTGCTTCTCTAAAAAGCAAGTATCTCTGCCTCTCTGGCCTGCCTGGCCAATAGACCTCGCTTCAGGATACCCTTTCAGGCACACAGTGATCTCTTAATCCAATGTTTTACTTCCTGGTCCAGGCAGAACAGAGCCGGTACCACCACCACCAAGGCCCCACCCACCAAGCCCACTGGTTTCCTCCCACACCAAATGCCCCACGCAGAGGAGAGAGCAGTTTACATCTGTCAGCTGAGACTTCTCTTGAACGTAGATATAAATGTCTTGATTTTGGAACTACGGGGAGGGGGTAACAACCAATTCTGAGGCACCCAAAAATCACTTAATTATTGTTTCAAAATGCTTTGCCAGTTTGCTGTTGTAAAACTTTGTGAAAAAAAGGGTGGGGGGAAGATGAGCGCTTCTTATGTATTCTTCACCAGGAGGTCCAGAAATCTGGCAAGACAGTTAGCTCTGCCATTTGTTGATGTGTCTGTCTCCTCTCTCAAGGACTCTGAGTCCTTGAAGCATTGGACGGGTCTCCACCTTAGAGCCGTGTCTAACATGTAATAAACATTCACCTGTTTCCTGAGTGAACAGATGAGATCAAGGACCCCAAACAAATTGACAGAAAAATGAATAGACTCAAATCTCCTTCACAAAATTTATTTTCATCCGAAATAGAAAATCTGCAGCTCTGGATGGCTCGATTAGCAGCAGGATCAGAGTCAAAGCCATTTAGATTCCACGTACAGAACAAGGAGGACGTGTTCAGGTGAGTCACACCCATTGTATAAACCAGCCAGAACCAGCTGGCCACCTGAAGGCCAAAAATACCAATAAGGATGACGTTTGCTGAACACTCACGTTCACGGATGTGTGCTAAGTACACGTCGTACTTGATCCGGCTAAATGGCTGCAGCCTACCGGGGACAGTCCACTCCACAGAAGACAGACCGAGCCTCAAAAAGGTAACTTGCCCAAGTAAGGTACAAAAATAAATCCAGTTCATGATTGTGAATCGTAGCTGTATGTAAGAACAGTGGTGGGGCTTTTTCATAAACATAAGCGCTCCAGCCCCATCCCATCGAAGGCTGTAAATTGATAGGTCTGGGGTGGGCCTGGGGCACCTGTGATGTCTAGAAAGTTCCCCAAGTGTTTCGATGCTCATAGAGGTGGGCATGTTAGCACCACCCAGGAGCTTTAAAAAATGCCAATGCCTGGGCCCTGCCCTGCCAGAACCGATCAGTGTCCCACGGAGGAGCGTGAGGATGGGCATCTCAAACAGGTGGGCTTGAGACCCCCAGAAACCACAGCCTGCGCTCTTTCCTCAGGTCTTTCTATCTCAGATAAAGGAGCAATGTCATCTGCTCACTAGGAAGAGGCATTCACGGTGATTGAATCACAGCTATTTAGTAAATCCGGTGTTTAGCAGCAGATGCTGCTGTGTATGTCTCAGAGAGAAATCTGGACAGTGCACTCTGTGAGGCTCTGGAAGGCAGGAACCATGTCTATGTGCCTGTGGGTCCCCAGCACCCAGCCCAGAGCTGGTGCATTTCATTATTCTTAAACACTGCCGCCTGCGGCAGAGCTCTCACCGCGCGTCTAACAGGAGCAGCGCCATAAACCAGTTCCCTCCTCAGAAGAGCTGGAGGAGCACTGGGCCCTGTGGCTTCTCCAGATGGCCCTGTCAGGCTCTCAGAGGTCCTGGGCCAACTCTGCTTCTGGAAGCACCGAGATGTCATGAGGCTGAACGTGAGCCATGCCTGAAAGTCAAGCTGACCTGTTCTCGCAGCCAGCATTTGCACAGCGCACCGCCCAGGGACAGCCAGGAGCCAGAGGCCTGGCTACCCCCTGCCAGGAGGTAACAAGAGAGTCCGGGTCTGCCCAGCTCTGCAGGGGAGGCTTAGCATAGTGCAAATGGCTAATGGCTAAGGGACCCGGGCACCTCGTGCTAGCATCGCGCTCAGGTTTCCCAAACTCTTAGCAGAGGCAGGTCCTCTGTCTCCCAGGCCTCTTTCAGAGAGGCATGAGAAGTTTGTGAGTGAAGATGGAGACGTGATGAGTCGGGCATGCCTTCCCGGGGCCATCCCCTTCCTCTTGGATGATGAAGAGCTACTGAGCGTCCATTGCCAAGTGCAGACGGGCCACGGGGAGGAACAGTCCCCAGGACGTGGCTCTGTTGGCTGTCTGCTAGTTGTGACCCTGGAGAAACCACCTTCCCTGCACCTGTTTCTTCCTTCACGCAGGGGGATTAGAAGGCCTCCCTCGGCGTTACTGCAGCAGCCCAGGGAAGGCGGTGAAGGGCTTGGCAGGAGTTTGATAAGCAAAGCTGCCGTCGTCGCGCTGAGACGCTCCATGCTCCGCGTCTCCTCGCTAAATATTTGTGAACTAAATGATTGACTATATGGGTCAATTCATAAAAAGAAACTTTATAGAGAGGCAGCTCTTCCAGGGAGGAGCAAGGACTCTTAACCCAGTTTGTAAACAGAGGTAAAAATCCAGAAATTTGAAATAACTAGCTGTCACTCACTCGGTCTGTGAGGCACAGAAGGCTACAGCATCCTCTTCAACCACTCAAAAGTCCACGTGGTAGATATTATTTATCGGTTCATCAGGTGAAGAAATCAAGCTCAGAGATGTTCTTATCATCCCTCATCTCCTGCTCTGGCCTGTTCCATCAAGCATGGAGCTCGGCAGGATGTCCGTGTCCCCAGCGCCCATCCCTGCGCTGAGGCTCGGCGCACCCACCACGTGTGAATGCATCACCCAGCACAAGCCTGGTTACTGCGTGGGGGGCCGACCGTGTGCCTGGCTCACAGTCAACGCTCAGACACCAGCAGACAACGCTTGCTTGGGTCACTGATAATTCCTTCATTTATTCATAATCACAAATACCATCTGGATTCATACCATATGCCAGGCACTATGCTCCACACTGAAAATGTGGCGGTGGACAAAGCAGATCGGTTGCCTGCCTTGGTGCGGTTTACTTTGTAACGGAGAGATGGGCGGCAAGCAGATGCACACGGGAGTCTGGGAGGCGCTGGGCACGGACACGTGCTGTTTGCAGAGAAAGCGGGTTAGGGAGATGGAGGATGACGGTGGCAGAGCCAGTTTTCACACGCAGCCAAGGACAGCCTCTCTGGAGTGGATTTCCACACAGTGAGGGGCCAGGCCTTCCGGACCTGGGGTGGGGTGCTTGGACTGTCCTGCAGGAAGCAGGGCTGCATGGGACCAGGAGGCAGGAACATGGGCCAGGCTGGGCCGAGCTTTGGGCAGACCCCTCTGTCAGCTACTTCAAGGAGAGATTGTAGGGGAGAAGGAGAAAGGCCAATCAACAAGCTATTGCCAGGAACTGTTACCAGAATTTGAAAAGCATTAAGTTATTTAATCCTCACAACACTACAGGTGGCTACTATGATTACCCTGTTACCTTTATAAGTAAAGAACTTAGGCACAGAGAGGTTAAGCAACTTGCTCAGAATCACACAGCCAGTAAGCAATCAAGCCAGGATTTAAAGCAGGCAACCTGGCTCCAGAGTCCATGCGGCTAAACACCATACAGTAGGGACCGACCAGTAAAACCTGCTGGAGAGCAGGGGGCAGGGAGCCGCCTTCCTGACACAGGAAATGATAACCCACTCTTCCAGAAATCTTTGAGAAAATATGTAAACCAAAAGAAGTCTTTTATTCATTTATTTATTTATTTATTTAGCTCTCAAAAATGCTTTGCTAAGGCTCAACTAATAAAGGAGTATATTAACATTAATTAAGCTTATGATATCTCATTTATTCTTCTGACATCCCTCTGATGCAGATATTATTACCCTCTTCTGTAGATGAAGAGGCCGAGACTTAGCAAGACTAAGTAGCATGCTCAGGGGCCCACAGCAGAGGTTCGGCTTCTGTTCTTATTCTAAAGACCATGTTCTCTCCCCTGCACTATCCATCGTCCCAATAGTACTTGAAAGAAAATACACACCAGGACTGGGGGGATCCTATGTCCATGCCAAACAACCACACTGGAGGCTTGAGCTGAAATCATAAATGAGAAAATTTTTTGGGATCTCTTCTGAGGGCAAGAATATTCACCACTGCCAAAAACCTCCGGAACTGAGAGAGCCCAGTGAAACCAAGTGGACAGCTGCCACCCAGCTCTTCCAGGTAGTGAAATCCAGTGGGGTCTGATGGCAGATGCCCCCAGTGCTGAGGGAGAGAGCAGGGGGCTCCAGGTGAGGTTCAGTAGCCAAGGGAAGCTGCACTTGGGGAACGGTAATTCAAACAGTGCTTCTGAGGTGACGGGCTCTGAGCTATCAATTACCACTCAAATTGGGAATGGGCAAGTCTTTATAGGCCATTCCCAGAAAACATTAGACCAATGTGCTGTAGCTGCCAAATACACCAACAAACTGCGGGCCATGTCAGGAAGGGCAGCCCAGAAACCAGAGAGGGATCGTTATCCCTCCCTCCTATAAAACCGTCGTTCACTTGCACCTGGAGTAGCATATGCACCCTGGTCCCTCACCTACACTGCAGTAGAGCAAAGCTACGGAAGGGCAACTGCCAGAGCACAGAAATCCAAACCTGGTTCTATTACAGTCGGCATGTACTGAGCCCCTAAAATGGGCCAGGAACAATCTAAGAGCATTTCTTATCACTCACTCTCACAACAACTAGATTAGGCATGTTTTCTCTCCACCTGATGGATGCCGCCCTTTAGGCCGTGAGAAGCAAATGATGCCCGCGAAGCCCCATTGCTGGTGAGCGGCCCATTCGGAACCCGAAGTCCAGTTTCCTGGATTCCAAAACCGGCCTCCCCTCACTTTGCCAGAGGTCAGGCCAGCTCCCAGGTCGGCCCTTCCCCAGGCTCCCTGCTGCTCTGTGGGCACCCTTACCTGCCCCAACGTGCTTCTCTCCACTTCCCGTCCCAGGCCCTCCAGTCTAGCCAGGGGGCGAGGGGCTGCCTCTTTCCCAAGCCCACCTGGCTCCCTCCCACGTCGCACTCCCTGCTCACTGCACCCCCGCTAACCGTGCCCTTTCCACCCCACAGGCCGCCATACCTGGAGCATTTAGGACCACGGCACACAAAGGTCTGGCAGCCAGACCTTGCGTGCCAACTGACAGCAACAACCAACAGAGCCATTAATAATTTGTTTTCTTGTACTGTTCCACAATTATGTCACTTCCCCAACTGGGTTATGGCGTCTCTGAACCCTGACACCATGCCCTATGGCCCTGAAAGTGAAGGGCAGGCAGGAGTAGAGGACAAGTGACAGGTTTTGGGGCAGCGTGTGAACACACATGCCTGGACCTCTGTGCTCCCAGGAATTGAGCATGCCAGGAGGAGATACCGTATGTGCTATAAGGTGTTGGTGGTTTACAATCAGGGGTCCGACTAGATGGGACAAACCCACAAAGCAGCAAGGTAGGGAGCTGTGGAGCATAGACAGCCCCCTGTGCCCTCGGAAAAGTGGGATGGCTGGTGGGTACACACCACGGCCTCAGACCCCCAGACCCATGCCCCCCGCCAGGCCAACTCATACATAAAGCTGAACAGATGTGCCTTTAAATATCTCACATTTGTGTTACACCAATGACCCCATGGCACACACAAACCCATAAGAGGTAATCCTTGACCTAACGGAATTACCGTATAGGTAAGAAAGAAACTAACGCTGGCAAGAACCCACGCTGCCCACCTTTGGCTCCTGACTCAGTACATGTTAACTGTACAAACGAGCACAACTGCTCTGTGCCTCGCTGGAAGGTGGGTTTGATAAAGCATGATGAGTTAACACTAGTGAAGCTTTTTAAAAAGTTTCTCGCACATGCTTAGTGCTCAGCAAATACTAAGCACTGCCATTTCTTGTTCTAGTTTTCCCATGTGTGGAAAATAGAAAAAACAGTTGTGATTTTTTTCATTACCAAAGTTGAGGAAAATTATGCACAACAAGCTTGACCTGACCTATCATATTTTGAAATTGTGCGGTCACATTTAAACTTTTAACTAGGGCAAGTGCATCCTGAATCAGTCCCAAAACGCACTGTACAAACAGACATCTCCTCATGTGTTGCCCCCCTCCTCCGTGGGGAAAGCCAAAGGTAATTCACCAACGGTTCCCACCTCAGCAGCCAGGCAGTGGTGTCACCTCCCACCCACGTGCACTGTCTAAATCCCACGTGTGAGTCTTTGGCAGCACAACGGAGAAGAAAATAACAGCATGTTCATCCACATTACTTGATTCTGCAAAAACACAAGAACTCTTTGTAAAACGTCCCATGGAGCATCATGTTAGCATCGGCCCCATGACTCATCACTAATGCCAAAGGGGCCATTCAGGAAAAAGCATTAATTTATTTCTGGGCACGTTACAATAGTGATCTAAGAATTAGGTGCCAAAGAGCCGTATCAGTGAGAATTGTCACCCAAAATACTAGTTTTTTAAAAATAATAATACAAATAGAAAACTAAGGCTCAGAGAAAACTAGATTCCAAAAGATTTAATACTTTGCTTAAAAACACACAGTGAATGTCTATTTCTAGCAAGCGTGAACCAGGTAAGATCAATCCTCCTATTAAAGACCACTTTAAAAGCAGGACAAAAGACAAAGAAAGGAAAAAAATCTTCTTGCGAGCATCATTCCACAAGCAAGATAGTGAGGATTATTAAATTGAGATCGTGCTCAGGGTTGGAACCCTGAGAGTTGAGTCCAGCACTCCAGGTTGCTTTGCCATAAAGTATTTTCTGGTCAAATTGAAGTAGCCAAAAGGCTGAGCTATATTTTTGAAGCCTTATAGGGAACAACATAACCCAGTGCCTTCCAAGAGAGGAAATACAGAGAAACCACCCTTCACTTTGGGCTGGGGGGTGAGACAAACAGCTGCCCCCTAGGATCAAGGGTGTTTTGGATGTGAACCAACAGACAACAGTCTGACTTCACATCACTCGATGGCCCAGAAAACCTCACCTTAGATTAAAATGGCTCAGGACAACTAGAGCCCCTAGGTGCATAGTAAGAATTATGTAAATCTTCTCTAAGTGTAGAGAATGTCACTCTAGACCTCAAGTTATTCCAACAAATAAATTTTCAAGGTAATGTCTATAGTGTAATCAGAGATAATCAAGGAGATGTGAAGACAAAACACCATGAGCTAGCAGAACAAACAGACAAAAGAAACAGACTCACAGAGATTCCAGATATTAAAACGCGTAGACACAGATTATAAAACAACTACTTACTATTTCAATGATACAAAAACCAAGTAAAGTTTCACAGAGGCCAGGCGTGGTGGCTCACGCCTGTAATCCTAGCACTCTGGAAGGCTGAAGCGGGAGGACTGATTGAGCTCAGGAGTTTGAGACCAGCCTGAGCAGGTGCGAGATCCCGTCTCTACTAAAAACAGAAAAATTAGCCGGTCATCGCATCGTACTCAGCAACTACACATAGCCACTGACTACTGCATTCGTAATTCTCAGGTCTGTTTTAGTTTTTCTTATAACATTTATATCATATGAAAATTTTTATTTACCTGTCTCTTTACTGACAAATTTACTCTTTACTAACATGCTTTTTATCTGTGTTTCTACCCAGAAGTATATTCTGTGAGGTCAGGATCCATAACTCTGCGGCCTACTTAGTAAAAGCGATCGAGGGAGAGGGAAAGGGCGGGGAGAGAGGGAAGATATTTCACTTTATCTATTGGTGATAAATGCCCTAGAAATGGTTAACGTTAATGTGGGGTGCTTCAGTTTAGAATTTAGGAAGGTATACAAATTAATTTAGGGGGCTGAGGATCTGGAATCCCACCTGCCTCAATAATCTAAAATTCTTATCTTTTGGTATATCTTTTGTGCGAAGTAGCCTTGAACTATTCTTTCACCCCAGAATAAGGTGTGGACTCCGTCAGCTAAGATCTTTCACAAAGCAACAGTCACCAGTGAGGGCACGCATTCCCACCAGCCTAAGAATGTCACGGTGTTCAGGGGTGAGTAGAAATGAGGCAGAGACGAACCAGAAATGCCTTCTGTCCATGCTAAGCAGTTTTAACTTTATCTTGAAGCAACAGGGGACCACCAGAAAGTTCTACGTGGAGAGGGACAAAATAGAGAGCTAAGCTGAGGAACAGGGAGGTTAACTACCTCACCCGTATCACCCAGTATGTAAGTGACAAAAATAAGATTCGGACCCGGGTGGTCTGGCACCGGAGCCTATGCACATAGCCGCCACTTTAAACTGCCCACAAAATGAAAAAACAACCCTAAGACACCTGTGGAATAGCTAACCACATGACCCACATTAACCGACACCATTTCTTCTTCAAAGCAATTGAGTTCATTTAAATTAATAAGTTTATGTAAACCCAGCAACACCACCTGGTGAAAATTGTTGTTTTTCCTCTTTTTCAGGGAGATTGGGATCATTAAACTCTAGAGATGACAGTTTAATTAAAAGGCAATTGTGTATGGGAATGTGTCATTAGGGACAGCTTAAGTACTGTGTTTTGGAACGTTCCAAGAAGAACGGACCCAATGACCACTGATGGATGCTGGAACGATGTTGCTGTCAGAGCTGCAATTCTTGGGCTTGAGAATGCATGCTAGACCTCTGTGTACCATTAGCCAAGGCACTTGGGGACTATTTAACGTGGCAGTGGATGGCAATGCAGAATCACTGTTTTACAGAAAAGTTGGTGACACAGAGTTTCTGTAGTGGATAGAACATGAGGACTGGGAAATGGAAGAACAGAACATGGGACTCCCTGAGATGGGAACGGGCTCTCTGCTAGGTAGGCGCTGGGGGTGCTGGCTCAACAAGAAGGCAAGGATGAAACTGTTATTTCCACACCCCGTGGTGAACATCATGGAGGGTCTGAGCGCACAGAGAAGGGGCAGTAACCAGGCCTGGAAGAGGAAGAGTGTCAGGCACAGCTCTGGAGGTCAGCATGGTCCTGCCTTCCTGGGGCAGACGTGAAGAGCAACATGGCAGTGCAGTGAACACACCTTAAGGGCACAGCTTGATGTAGAAATGGCCATCCGTATCATCGTTCGCTTTGCTCCTCTTGCTGTCACAGAATCAACAGCTAGGCTGCAAGAGACCTGAAATCAGGGGCCCAACCCCCCAGTTTGCAAGCGAGAAAATTAAGGTTTAAGGAGGTCGACTTCCTACCCACAGAATCAGAAACTGGACTAGAACCAGCTCTCTGAACTCTGAGCCCTTCAACTGTGTACTAACATTCCTGTGGAATGACTTGGGAGTCAACTGAAACCCACCCGATCCACCCTGCCATCCCACGCACGCATCTCTAAAGGGTGGGATTTACAAAGAGTTTACAATACTTTGTGCCAACTGAAAATGCTACCAAATTACAGGTGCAGAGTGTGTGTGTGTGTGTGTGTGTGTGTGTGTGTGAGAGAGAGAGAGAGAGAGAGAGAGAGAGACCAACATACAACTTTGAAGGCAAATAAGCCACTGGATAAACAAGGGTAATACTGGAGATTGGTAGGGACATGTGAACCGAAGTGTCAAAGCAGAGAGGATTCTGGCACACAGGGGCAATGTCAGAGATGATTGGATGGGGCAGAGACCTGTGGAGCAAAACAGGAGCCCTAAGAAGGGCAGGGTCAGTCAGCAAGGCCTGCTAAGACAACTTCTTAACTGCTAAGCCGCATTTTTTCATTCATTTCTTTAGTACATATTTATTAGACAACTTCTGTGAGTGAAAATAAGCACTAGAGTACTAGAGTCTATGGAATATGCCTCACTTCCCCACCAATCAAAATAAGGACAATAACACCTACCTTACAGGTCGCTGTGAGAACTTAGGTAACATGCCTAGCTGGGTGATGGCCCATCACGCATGCTGGATAGATGGCACTGGTTCCTGCGAGCTGGACCTGTCGCTTGGGTGCAATACAAGAGTTTGTGGAGTCAGGAGTTAGGGTGGTTTCTGACAATTCAGAAAACATTCAATAAAAGACACAAATGAAGCAAGTCTCTCCCCACCCCTGCGCCTTCTCGCCCCACCGTTTACATAGGTCACAGAGCTGCAATAGAGAGTCTTCAAATGACCATGCGATCCCCATGCAGTGGAGCTGGGGGATCAGAAGGCAGCAACGCAGAGCTGTCTATCACTCTAAGCCATTTGCCGTCCTAAACCACCCAGTGCTACGTGAGAGCAAAGTCTCCATGTCACGCAACCATTAGCCTTCTCTAGGTGGGCAGCGCTTAATTAGTCAAAACCAAATGAAGAAGAAGCAGAATTTTTTTAAAAAGAAGAAAAATTATCAGTAGGAAATAATGGGCTATGAGCCTATGAGTGTCTTGGTGTTAAAGCCCAGACTAAAAAGGATGCCTGCCTTTTGTTTCAAAAATGGGATGCAATGAATATCCTACCTAGAGGGGAGAAAAGTCGCCAAAGGAGAGATATTTCTCAGCATTCCAGAGCACTCAGGAGTAGAAAGAGGCTCATTTGAAATTTAAGAACCAGCCAATTGGAATGTCAAAAGGTTGGCTTATGAATGAACGGAGAAAAGAAAGATGTCCCCAGGAAGGATGAGACATTCAAACAAAACTATAGGCTTTCAGAGCTGGAAGGAACTTCAGCAATCAGTAGACCTCAAACAGCTGAGGCAACTGAGCAAGATCAGAAAAGTGCAGCCACCTGCCCGAAGGAACCCAGCCAGCATGAGCAGTGTCTTAGCCTGGGCTCCCCACACAACAGAGCCTGAGACCAAGCTTGGGTGCAGGTAGTTTATGCAGGGGGGCAGTCCCAAGAGGCAGGGGCTGAGGAGAGTGAGGCAGGGAAGAAGGACAAGCCAGCATGGGGCATCACCAGAGTCACCACTGTGGGCAACAGGAGCTCATATTCCCATAGGCCCCCTAAGCAGCACACAGAGGCTCCCCAGAGTTATTTGCTGAAGGATGAGAGGCAGGAACATTTGTCCATCAGGCACTGTCCCCCCATGGTAGAGGATTGTCCTGGGGGGGGGTTAACTCCCTTGCACTCCCGCACAGGTTGGCTGATCAAGCTCCTGCTAGCTCCACTGAAAGAGCCCTGAGGCAGAGAGCCAGCTCTGGAGGGACGCGTGCTTGAGGGCAGACACTATCAGCACAAAGTAAAGGAAAGGCTGCATTGAACCGTCTACCTGGCCATGGCTGAACTCAGAGGTGAGTTCAAAAGGATGCAAATCGGACACCAGAGGTGTCTGCTACAAACAGCAGATTTGGGCTGGATCTTCTAATGCTAATGTGTATTCTGTGGGTCTCAGAGATCTGACAATGACCCAGTTTCTCAAAGACTCAGGGAGCCCATGCTTCTCTCACCACCGTCTAACCAGAGGCTCAAGGTTCTAACCAGAGACTCGTTTTCCTATTGCTTCAAAGGCCAAAAACGTAAATTCCACCATGTAAAATTCCAGCTCTACCTTAGGGTCTCAAGGTGGTCTTCAATGTTAATGTTAACAGGAAACTGAGCTTGAAGGCACAGACAATATCATGTCTTAAAGGTATGTTGAGATAGAAATCTTTCACGTCTAAAGCACCCTTAAGCCAGCTTCGATGTCAATATGAAATAGAAGTCTGAAAGGAAAATGGGTCAATTTTAAAGAAACATTTAAGCAGCAGACCTCAAAAGCCCAGATCAATGCTGTCCTCTCTCCTTGCTAGGCTGTTCCTGAAGTTCTTAAAGGAAACCCAGTTGACAAATTAGCTGTAGGACCAGTGAAGTGTCTGGGAATGTCAAAAAAGTGACAAGCAATGCCAAAAATCTGTCATATCCATTTGCAATGGAGCATACTAACAACCAAGCAAACCCTGCCATGCGATTTCATTTTTCCAGGCACACTGCCTGGTGCAAGGCCATGCCTCTCCAACCGACTCGCGCAAGCTCTTAGAGATGCAGCTGAGCGCCAGCGGTACTGGAAAACGCTTCGCAAACGTGCATATGTTCCGGGAGCATCTATTCTGCTTAAAAATATCAGTGGTTTTTATATTTCAAAAGATATGTTATGGAGTAGAATGCCAAATTGGTATTAATTTTTAAGATAAAACTTGTAACTTTGAAGAATTTTCATACTGTGATGGGCAATTTGGGCAGTAACCCTTAGGCCCCCGAGGGGTATGGATTCACTCTCTTCTGCCCACAGAGTAATTTTGATGGAAAGATTGAAAAAGTGCTAGTGAGGGAAAAAGCTCTTTGCAGTCAGACACACCTGGATTCAAAAAATTCTTCCTAGCAGAGTCGCTTTGGATGTGCCTTAGTTTCTTCATCTGTTAAAGGTGCATGGTAATGCCCAATCCCTAGAGTTGTTGGAAGAATTAAATGGGATAGTATAATAAAATGTACAGGATAGGGTTGATACTTGATAATCACTAGCTTCCTTCCCCATTTTTATAAGATGGAAGCAAATGGAAATTCAAATAGATTCGAGAAAGGCTTAGATAGAAAAGCTATGAGCTAAGGGTCTGTGGTAGCTGCCAGCATTCATGGTCCCAGTTCTCCCCCTCCCCACCCGGCACAGCCCCACTCTTTGCCGTGTGCCTTGACGGTGACCTCCTCCTCTGACTCTGGGCTTGGCCATGGGGCTGGCTGGAGACAGCATGATATAGGTGAGCACATGCGAGCAGAGGCTCTGAGTGTGTGTGCACCACTCTCGACTGGGTCTGCTGTGCCCTGTGCCATCACCTTGAGAAGGACACGGTCCAGCTTGCCTGCTGGAAGAGAAGACACAGCCCAGTCATCTCAACCATCCTAGCCGAGGCCATTCTAGATGAGTCCATAGCCAGCCAACTCCTGTGGGAGGCCCGAGTCAGGATCTGCTGACTGGCCTGCGGCTGACCCCTGACACCAGAACAAGCCCAGCCAGCAAGTGGAATGTTGTTTAGTGTTGAACACAGTTGAGGTTTTCTGGCTGCTTGTTTCACAGGTATATTGTGGTACTAGATAGCTGACACCGTGTTAGGAGCTGAAGTGTGTCATTCCCACAATTCGTATGTTGAAGCCCTAACCCCCAGAACCTCAGAATGTGTCTACATTTGGAGAAAGGAATTTTAGAAAGGTAATTAGGTAACAAGAGGCTCTTAGGGTGGACCCTGATCCAATCTGACTAGTGTCCTCATATGAAGAGGACATTTGGACACCCAAAAAGACACCAGGGCACATGTGCACAGAGGAAAGGCCATGTGCAGATGCAATAATAAGGTGGCCATCTGCAAGCCCAGGAGAGAGGCCTGGAACAGAGCCTTCCACTGTGGCCCTCTGGGAAAACCAAGCCTGCTGACACCTTAGTCTTGGGCTTCCAGTTTCCTGAACTGTGAGAAAATAAATGCCTGTTGTTTAAGCCTCCCAGTCTGTGATACTTTGTTATGGAAGCCTTAACAGAGTAATAGCACCAGGGTTTCTGAAGTTTGGACAAAGTGCGGAATTCTGCTGGGCATTGTATGTATGCAGCTCTTTGAGTCTTTATAACAACTCAATGATTGGCGCATAGTCTCTGGTGCCCAGGTAAAACAGTTCAACTGCAGAGGTCAGACGACAATGGAATGCCGCACAGCCATAGGTGGCAGGGCCTGGGCTCTCACGGAGTCTCCGAGGTTGATGTTCTTCCAATGTGCATAATGAGAACAAGAGGTTAGAGAGACAGTTCTGCCAGTGTTTTTACCTTTGTCCCTTGTCCAAACGAAACTCTCATGTTTAAAAACACACACACGCATGCACGCGCACACACACACACACATAATTTTCACACCAATAGTAAGCATATGTCAAAGTTTTGTTAACTGATTAATGAAGGATCCAGAGGACAGATAAATCTGGTTCCAAAGACAATATGTGAAAGTAGTCTTTTAGACTCAAAGAAAAAAAAGATAAAGGAATGTTGAGATAAGATTGCTAAGTTAGACATTAAAATTGGTTAATTCCTTGCAGGATAATAAAACCATAACTTTCAGGGTTATCTTTTCAAACTGACAGAAAAGAAATCATCATATCTTACCCCTAGAGAAGATAACGCTTCAGCTGACTGGTTAAAAAATACTCCAGCAGAGTGGTTCTCAAGCTTTTTGGTCTCAGGATCCCTTTGCCCTTTTAAATAACTTTACAAATGAATTAATGGCCCCAAGGAGCTTTGCTGATGTAAGTCATTTCTATCAATATTTGCTATAATGAAAATTAAAACTAAAAAACACGTTAAATAGCTTTTTATTTATTTTAAAATAACATTAATAAATCCACTATATGTTAACATAAACAACAAACTTTTATGAAACCTAACAATTTTCCAAGACAAAAAAATGTTAATGAGAAAAGTCGGAATGTTCTACATCTTTGTAAATCTCTTTAATGTCTGGCTCAATAGAAGACAGCTGGATTCTCATAGCTGCTGCTGCATTCAATCTGTTATAATATGTTGTTTTGGTTGAAGTGTGTGAAGGAAATCCAGCCTCTCACAGATATGTTACTTGAAAAGAGAGGAGTGGTATTTTAATAGCCTTTTGGGATAATTGTGGATTGTGTATTGTCTTCTTTGATACTGCTCTAAAACTGGACAAGTGGTAGTTTCTATGGGTAAGTTGCAATATGCAATGTTAATGGGAAAAAAACAAACTCTGTATAATAATTTTAAGTACTGTAGTATTATAATTTTAAATAATACTTAAATATTCTCTGTGACCATGGCCCAGGAAGCCACGCCCAACAGGTCTTGAGCAAGTGGTCCCATGGCAGTCGGGTTACAGTTCGGTTTTATACATTTTAGAGAGACAGGAATTGCAGGTAAAATCATAAATCAATACATGAAAGATGTACACTGGTTTGGTCTGAAAAGGTGAGACATCTTGAAGCAGCGGCTTACAGGTTATAGGGGAATCGGTTAAAGAAATAAAGCTTTGTCTAAAAGCTTGCAATGTGTTAAGTTAAAATAAGGAAATATGTTAATCAGAGATAAGCCATAATATATCTACTCAAGTGCTCTGTTAAGCCAATTGATGGCCTGCAGGTGATTTAAACTTTGCCCTGCATGGCCTTAGGTCCTGTTAATAATTTAGTATCTTATTGTCCAAGAGTGTCAGACCTCCCTTCCCTTCATGACCAAGAACCCATGTTTTGATTTTTCTGAGGTCCCCTTGACCAAGAAGGGGTCCATTCAGTCATGGGGTGGAGGGCAATGTTAAGATTTTATTTTAGTTCACAGCAACTTGAAACCATATCAATGACTCTCTGTACTGTGTTACAGTAAAATCCACTGGCCTTATCCTTTAAAGCTTTTTTAAAGCTATAACAATCCTAAATATTTATCCATTTAACACAGGAGCACCCAGATTCAGAAAGCAAACCCTACTAGATCCAAGCAAAGAGATAAACAGCAGCATCACAATTGCTGGGGACTTCAACACCCTATTGACAGAACTGGACAGATCATCCAAGCAGAAAATAAATAAACACTGGACTTAAATGGGACTCTAGGACAAATGGGCATAACAGACATTTACAGAACATTTTACCCAAAAACTACTGAAAATACATTCTTCTCATCAGCACATGGAAAATTTTCCAAGATTAATCATATCTTAGGCAGCAAAACATGGCTCAACAAATTCAAAAAAATGGAATTCATACCATGTATCTTCTCAGACCACAGTGGAATAAAACTAGAAATCAACCCTAAGAGAAACACTCAATTCTACACAAATTCGTGGAAATTAAACAACCTGCTGCTGAATGATTATTGGATCAATAATAAAAATAAGATGGAAATTAAAAGATTCCTCAAACTGAATGACAAAAGGGACACAAGCTATCAGAATCCAGGGATACAGCAAAATCAGTCCTAAGGGGAAAATTTATAGCCTTAAATGCCTACATCAAAAAGACAGAGAGACCACAAATTAACAATCTAATGACACATCTCAAGGAACTAGAAAAGGAAGAGCAAACCAAACCCAAAACCAGCAGAAGGAAAGAAATAACCAAGGTCAGAGCAGAACTAAATGAAATTGAAAACAAGAAAATTACACAGAAGCTCAATGAAACAAAAAATTTGTTCTTTGAAAAGATAAAACAAAATTGATAGACCTCTTGCTAGATTAACCAGGATTAGAAAAGAAAGGACTCAAGTAAACTCAATCAGAAATGAAAAAGGAGATACTACAACTGATACCACAGAAATACAAAATATCGTCTGTGAATATTATGAAAATCTGTATGTACAGAAACTCAAAAATGTAGAGGGAGTGAACAAATCTCTGGCAACACACAACCTCCCAAGACTCAATCAAGAAGAAACAGAACTCCTGAACAGACCAATAGGGAGCAACGGGATTGAAGCAGCAATAAAAAATCTTCCAACAAAAAAAAAGCCCCAGAAAAGATGGATTCACAGCTGAATTTTACCATATCTACAAAGAAGAGTTGGTACCCACTCTGCAGAAATTATTCCATAATATCAAGAAGGAGCAAATCCCTCCCAACTCATTCTATGAAGCCCGTATCACTTTGATACCAAAGCCAGGAAAGGACACAACAAAAACGAAAACTACAGACCAATATTCCTTAAGAATATGGATGTAAAAATCCTTGATAAACTACTAGCAAACTGAATTCAACAGCATATCAAAAAAATAATCCACCATGACCAAGTGGACTTCATCCCAGGAATGCAAGGATGGTTTAACATATGTAAATTGATAAATGTGATTCATCACATAAATAGAATCAAAAACAAAGATCATATGATCGGGCCGGGTGCAGTGGCCCACGCCTGTAATCCTAGCTCTCTGGGAGGCCGAGGCGGGCGGATTGTTTGAGCTCAGGAGCTCGAAACCAGCCTGAGCAAGAGCGAGATCCCATCTCTACTAAAAATAGAAAGAAATTAATTGGACAACTAAAAGTATATAGAAAAAATTAGCCGGGCATGGTGGCGCATGCCTGTAGTCCCAGCTACTCGGGATGCTGAGGCAGGAGGATCCCTTGAGCCCAGAAGTCTGAGGTTGCTGTGAGCTAGGCTGACGCCACGGCACTCACTCTAGCCCAGGCAAAAGAGTGAGACTCTGTCTCAAAGAAAAAAAAAAAAGATCATATGATCATCTAAATATGTACAGAAAAAGCATTCAACAAAATTCGGCACTCTTTCATGATTACAAACCCTCAACAATCTAGGCATAGAAGGAACATATATGAAAGTTATGAAAGCCATATATGAAAAACCCACAGCCAGCATCATAGTGAATGACAAAAAGTTGAAAGCATTCTCACTAAGTACTGGAGCAAGGATACCCACTATCACCACTTCAATTCAACATAATGCTGGAAGTCCCAGGCAAAGCAATTAAGCAAGAGAAAGAAATTAAAGGTATCCAAATTGGGAAAGAGGAGATCAAGTTATCGCTTTTTGCAGATGATATGATTTTATATATAGAAAACCTTACAGATTCCACCAAGAGACTCCTGGAATTGATAAATAAAGTCAGCAAAGTCTAAGATTACAAAATCAATGTACGCAAATCAGTAGCATTTCTATACACCAATAACAGTCAAGGAGAGAGTCAGATTAAAGACTCAATACCATTCACAATTGCTACGAAGAAAATAAAATACCTAGGAATATACTTAACCAAGAAGATGAAAGATCTCTACAAAGAAAACTGGGAAACACTGAGGAAAGCAATCGCAGATGATACAAACAAGTGGAAAAACATATCATGCTCATGGATCAGTAGAATCAACATTGTTAAAATGTCCATACTACCCAAAGTGATTTACAGATTCAATGTAATCCCTATCAAAATACCAACGTCATATTTCACAGATCTAGAAAAACTAATTCTATGCTTCATGTGGAATCAGAAAAGAGCCTGAATAGTTAAAGCAATCTTCAGCAAAAAGAACAAGTCTGGAGGCATCACATTATCAGACTTCAAACTATACTACAAGGCTATAGTAACCATGACAGCATGGTATTAGCACAAAAATAAAGACATAAACCAATGGAACAGAACAAAAAACCCAGATGTAAAACCGTCCACATACAGCCAACTGATTTTTGACAAAGCAGACAACAGTATACACTGCGGAAAAGAATCCCTATTCAATAAATGGTGATGGGAAAATTGGTTAATCACATGCAGAAGAATGAAACAGGGTCCATATCTCTCACCATTCACAAAAATTAATTCAAGATGGATAAAGGACTTACATGTAAGGCATGAAATCATAAGAATTCTAAAACAAAATGTTGGAAAAACTCTTCTAGATGTCAGCTTAGGACAAAAATTTATGAAGACGACTCCAGTGGCAATCACAGCAATAACAAAAATAAATAAATGGAACTTGATTAAATTGAAAAGCTTCTGCAAAGCCAAGGAACTAATTAACACAGCAAACAGACAATCTACAGAATGTGAGAGAATATTCACAAGCTACATTCCTTTATCGAAAGGACTAATAACCAGAATCTACAAAGAACTCAAGAAAATTAGCAAGAAAAAATCAAAATCAAACAACTCCATTAAAAAATGGGCAAAAGACATGAACAGAAGCTTCTCAGGAGAAGATAGATAAATGACCAATAAACATGAAAAAATGCTCAATGTCGCTAATCATCAGGGAAATGCAAATCAAAACCACAATGAGATATTACCTTACCCCAGTCAGAATGGCTTTTATTAAAAAGTCCAAAAACAATAGATGCGACATGGATGCAGAGAAAGGAACGAATTATACACTATTAGTAGAACTGCAAACTAGTACAACCTCTATGGAGAGTAATATGGAGATTAATCAAAAAACTAAAAGTCGACCTACAGAGTCAACCTACCATTTGATCCAGCAATCCCACTGATGGGTATTTATCCAAGGAAAAGAAGTCATTTCATCAAAAAGACACCTGTATTCATATGTTTATTGCAGCACAATTCACAATTACAAAAATGTGGAATCAACCCAAATGCACATCAGTTCATGAGTGAATTAACAAAATGTGATATATGTATGCTATGGAATACTGCTCAGCCATGAAGAAGGATGCCTTAATGCCTTTTGCAAAAAGCTGGTTGGAACCATTATCCTAAGTGAAGTATCTAAAGAATGGAAAAACAAACACCACATGTACTCATTATTAAATTAGAGCTAACCGATGAGCACACATATACACAGAGGGAAGTAGATCTTGAAGGCAATCAAGCAGGGGGCACAGGGGAGGAAAGGATGGGTGAAAACCTACCTAACGGGTGCAATGAACATTATCTTGGCGACGGGAATACTTTTAACCCTGACTCGAGCATTACAAAAGTGGTCCGTGTAACCAAAAACATTTGTACCCTCATAATATTTTGAAATAAATAAATAAATGGATTTTTACCCAAGTATGATTTTCTCACAATTGGTATTTAATAAATATCGATTCACTAAATTGTGCAGATCTTCCAAATGTTGACCCATTTCATTATACTGTAGCAAAGTTAATATCATCACTGGTTTTGTCAGTAAAACTTTTTTTTTCTGTGAATCTGTGATAGAGAAGTATGTGAAGACTACTTAGCACAGTTTGATGCATTACTTTGATTTGTGCTAAGGCAGAAGCAGTTTTACCCACTGTTGGTTTTGCACCAGTGTGCAAATGTCAATGTAGTGATAAATGCAAGGAACATCTTCAGGTTATTATGAAAATAGTTTTGACCTCACAGACCCCTTGAAAGGGTTTCGGGATTCCTTAGCATCATGACCCATGCTTTGAGAAGCACTGCTTAGCATGACACTGAAAATACATGCAGTCACCTTTTTGACTTATTTGCAAGTTTTAGATAATTTGCCTTACCATATCTGGCTTTCACACAAATAAACGGAAATCATTCACCCAAGCCGGCAACAGGGGAGGCAGCAGGAAGGCAGGTGGCGCCGTCACTCCCTGATGTACAAAATGTTTTGAGCAAGACCACGCTGAAGAAGCGATGTTTTCTCCAAATTTGGCTCTGCAGGAGCGAGTGTGATCAAAGCAGGCAATAAGTCAGGGAAATCTTCCTTCTGTGAGCAGATCTGACAACCCAAATGCAAGCTTGGGTGGGCAGTCAAATGCCAGTTAACCATTAATCAACAAAGTTAATTAGCAGATAATCACCATCCCTTAGGGTGCAGGCTACTTCACAACTCTCACAGATAAATTAATTTCCAAAAAGAACAAACAACCCAACTGTTTAGAAACCGGTGTGGATACGGGCTTTTGTCTCAAGGCTGTGAATACTACGCTGATGACTTCTTCAGGGCGGCCAGGCCCTGCAGCCCTGCACTGCACTTTCCTGGGGTGGGGCGAGGGAAGCGGCTGATGGGGACCAGGCACCCATCCATTCGCCCCAATCTCCTGTGCCCGCAGCTCTGCCCAAGCAGACGGGGCCAGCACGCTGGGCAGGAGCCAGGCGCAGCCCACACACAGTCCAGGAGGAGGGAGGATTTGAAGAAGGAATTGCACGATTGAAGCATAATTACAAACAGATTGCGTGCCCTGAGAAGAAGGAAGGTGGTATCATGAGAGTGAATTTAAAAATGAAACTGCCCTGGGCTGAGGTCTGTAATGCTTCCGGGGAGCAACTTCTTCTGCTCAGTGAGCTAGACTCTGGGTAGGAGCCAGGCTGCGGGGCGGCCAGGGGGAACCTGGGAGGAGGTCCCGGGTCAGGCAGAGCAGGGCACAGTGACAGTGTCAGCAAGCAGAGAGAATGAGGGCCACGGGGTCTGAGGGGAGAAGGGAGCCAGACCAGGCCTTGCAGACCCGGCCAAGGATGCGGGTCATCACGCTGAGAACCGTGGCTGCCAAGAGGGTGGTAAACAGGGTCTGGTGCCATGATGCAGTTTGCGCTAAAAATACTAATGGTACTGACGGTGCGGAGCGGAGGGCGGTGGGAGAGGCGCCTGGGTGGGCGAAGGAAGACAGCGTAGGGGGCCTCGCGACGACGTCAGAGAGAAGGGTTAGCGGCGTGGCCTAGGACGGTGATGGGGAGGGAGAGAACGAGGCATTCCATAAACACCCAGCGACAGAAAGGATTGGAGTGTGGGGGCAGAGGTGTAAAGGACAGCGCCTCCCCACAGTTGTGGTTTGCATGTTTAGATGGCTGTTAGCAAACACTGGAGGAGGCGGGTTGGGGCAGAAGCTCGCGAGCTCGGCGGTGGCGATGTGGCGCTTCATGTGTGACCTACTACTGGAGGGGGAGTCTGGCGTCTGGACTGGACATACACTCGGGTGATTTTAGCCACAGATGTGGAAGGCATTGGCCAGGAAAGAGCGAAAAGAAGAAAAGCAGAGGGAGGGGGAGGGAAGAGAAGAGGATGAGAGAGAAAAGAAAGTAGAGAAGGAGAAAGAAGGAAGCGAAAGGGAGACACAGGAGAAAAAGGACAGGAAGAGGCGCCAGCACCTGATGGCCAAGCAGAGAACGATGATTCTGCAAAGGGAACAGTGTAAGGAAAAGGGATCGGAAGAGTGTAGTACCCCAGAGGGCGAGGGGAGGGAGGGAGCTGTAGGTTGTGTCAAAGTCACAAGGAAACACAGGTTGACTTCAGGCTACAGGAGCCCGTGGGATGCCCTCCCCACCCTTCTCCCCTGCACTGCGGCCTGGCCTGGGTGTCTGTCTCCTCCGCTCGGCTGGGCCACAGTCCTCCTGAGTCAGGGAGCAGGGAGCAGAGCCACTGGTGACAGCTGTACCCCCAGCACACAACACACTGTTGTCACCAAGGAGGTAGTAAGCAAACGTCTGATGAATGAAAGAATTGGAATAGAAATGTTCCAGCAGCAGAACAGACAGGCAGTAAGAAAATTCCTGAAGAAAGAATAGCTTCGGGGCAGATAGACCTCAGAACCTCAGAGGGTCCTGGAAGGCTCGCAGTCCTATGCCATGGGTTGAGGGGCAATGAGGAAAACCAACATCCCAGGAGCTCATGAGACCTCACGCTTAAAAGGTAATGGCTCAGCAACCATGAATGGCACATTCCTGTATGATGTTGAGTCACTCAGTTTTAACCACTTAACACGGGCCCCTGCCCTCAGGGCGCTTTCTACCCAGCTGAGAAAGAAAGACTATCGGGATCAGACAGGAAGAGAATAATAGGCAATGAAACAGCAGGTCTGAAAGAGGAAGGGAAATCCTGACAACAAAACAGTACAAGGTCGCCTGGGGCTGGGTGTTGAGTGCATACATGGAGACGGAGACCTAAGAAAAATGGCTGTGATTCTCCTCGATGAGAAAAATGATGGAAACGCCAATGGAGAGGGAATGGAAATGAACAAGAAATTTCCAAAGGAAGAAATAAAAATGTGAAAGCACATATGAAATACAGTCCACATTACCCATTACCAAAGAAAAGCAAATTAAAGCAATGAGATAGAGTGTTTCAACTCAAAGTAAAAAGGATATTTAATTTAAAATAGCAACAGCCTGGCTTGCCAAGGCTGCAGGAAGACGGGCACAAAGTCACTGCTGGGCGAGTGCACGTCAGTACGACACACCCTGCGGGGCAGCTGGACACCACACAACCGCAAAGTTAAATGTGGACTGTAATATCCCTTCTGGAAATTGGTGCAAAGATCATTAAGGACGGGTACAAAGATTTAGCCATAAGGATGCTCACTGCAGTACTATTTGTTATGGTAAAAAGTTGGAAATAACCTACATCTCCAAACAGAGGGGTGTTTAGTTATATAAATTATGTATACAATGGACTTTTATGAAATGCACTAAAAATATTATCTTACAAGAATACTTTTGATGTGAGAAGACAGTCATAATATATTAAGTACAAAAAACAGATTACAAAGCAGCATGTATATTATGGTCTGATTTTATAAGTGTACGTGCAAGTGTGTGTCATAGAAAGAGACCTGGAAGACTACTTGCCATTATGTTAGCAGAAGTTATCTTTAGGGGGGTATGGTTTTGAATATTTTAAAGCTCTTTGCACTTGTCTGTATTTTCTAACTCTTCTGTTAATAAGCTTAGGAAATGAGATCTCAAATAATAATTTTTCTCATGAACTAGGCAGGACATCGTAGGTAGAAAACAGATGAGCAAAGTCACCGAAGGGGACTCAGAAGGGAGAAGGTCATGTAGTGCGGACAGAGTGAAAGCCAGGCAAGCAGGAGGAGAGGGGTCCCCCTACCCTCAATGAGTTTAGCATAGGCACAAAAGGCCCCGAAAATGTAAAGAGAGGGGAAGGTTTCAGTCCTTGAATAGAAGTATTTGTTCAAACTTCTTTATTTTTTTAAATTTCAGAATATTATGGTGGCACAAACGTTTTGGATACATATATTGCCTTTGCACAGCCCAAGTCAGAGCTACAAGCGTGCCCATCCCCCAGACAGTGCTCACCACACCCATTAGGTGTGAATTTACCCATCCCCCTTCTCCCCCCAAAACCTGCCTGACACCCGACGAATGTTACTTCCATATGTGCACATAAGTGTTGATCACTTAGTACCAGTTTGATGGTAAGTACATGCGGTGCTTGTTTTTCCATTCTTATGATACTTCACTTAGAAGAATGAGCTGTTCAGACTTCTTTAAGAACTCTTAATCCATCTTGTTCCACAGCAAATCTAAGGTCCCTTAGAAATACACATGCAAATTTCAGCCATCCTTGTGCAGCACCTCACGCCCCAGGCACCAGCTCAGCTCCTGCAATGGCTGTCCGATGGCTCAGCCTGGATGGGTGTGTGCTGTTTGGCCAGTTCAGTACCTTGTCTTGTCGTTTTGTTTGTTTGTTTGTTTGTTTGTTTGTTTGTTTGTTTTTAATATGAATGCTCTAGGCAGGACTTGCACTCTCCAGTTAGGGACCACAGTGCCTCCTTTCTCTCTTTCTTTTCACCGCAGTGTATCCACACCTTCTTCCTGGTCCCTGGGGGCGCTGGGGTTTGCCACCCTACTGTAGGGGAAAGAACTTGAGATTTGGAGCCACACAGACAAGAGTTCCAGTCCTGCCATAAACTATGCAACCTAGGGCCAGCTCCTCAGTTTCCTTAGTCCCCTCCGCCTTATACTGGGACTCTGGATACTGAGTCTCACTGCCTGGCCATCACCTACCCGTCAGATGAGGCCAGGGAAGGGTCTTCCTGGCCAGGGCACATGGTCAAGGGCCCAAATCAGGATAAGTGTGGGGAGAAAGTGCCTCTCCCTGAATTCAGTGGAGGAGCAGACTAGAAATCCTGAGAATGAAAAGCAGCAGACGGTCAGTGGTGGGGTAAACGAATCTAAACCAGATGCCTCGTCCCATGAGAACCCAGGAGAAGATATACCCAGGCAGTGTGTCAAGAGGATCACAAGCCCAGAGAGACCCCCAAATAGAGGGACTTCGGGCTCTCTACAAGGCCTGGACTTGCCTGGGCACACCCAGCACGTGGCCAGAGGCCAGAGCAGAATGAGGCACCAAGCTCGCTCCTTCCCACACTTGCCACCCCTTTGACTGAAGGGGTTGCTTACTGCCCTGCACCTGCAGTGGTCATCTTTTTCTCCCCAGCTACCTGGGTAATTTCCAGGTTTCTCCCACAGCGTGAAGTGGTCACTTCCAGCCCCCATGAAGGCCTCCCTTGCTCAGTCAATCTATAGGCCAATTTCTCTGCAGCAGTATCACAGGGCTCTCTTCCCAATGCCTCGGATTC
The DNA here is from genome assembly GCA_963575035.1 of Avahi laniger. Taxonomy (NCBI): domain Eukaryota; kingdom Metazoa; phylum Chordata; class Mammalia; order Primates; family Indriidae; genus Avahi; species Avahi laniger. The sequence continues at coordinate 40,080 of CAUYSK010076534.1, forward strand.
TCTCTGCAGCTCCTAATCACTCAGTGTGGGCACTGCCGTGATGCTGAGGGCTGATGTTGTCTCCCTGGCTGTGCTGTGAGTCCCATAAAGACAGAAATGTGTGCCACGTTGGGTTAAATGACCCCATAGTTGAAAAACACTTTGACGCAACCTGGTAAAGATGAACACACAATCCCTGTGGGTCAAAACCCATGACCCAGCAATCCCTGTCCTCGCTTCACCTTAGAGAAACATTTGCTGACACGCACCAGGAAACTGTGCGAGAGCGTTTACAACACTTTTCCAATAGCAAAACACTAGGAACAACCACATTGGCCCCCTCCGGTAGAGTGGGTAAATAAACGTTGGCATAGTTCTTCAGTAGAATACAATATAGCAATGAAAATCAACACAGGCACACACCAACACGGGCGGATGGAAGCATAGCGCCAAATGAAAGGAGCCCACATGAAACTGGAAGTTTCAATTAATATAAAGCCAAAAGCAGGTAAAACTAAATACCATATTGTTGAGGGATGTAGACAAATGTGATGAAACTGTAAAAAAAAAAAAAAAAAAAGCAAAAAATGATTAACACAAATTTAGGAGAGTGCTTCCCGCTGGGGATAGGAGGCAGAGGCAAGCCGGAAGAACAGAGATCTTTTAAGGCAGCAGTCCCCTACCTTTTAGGCACCAGGGACCAGTTTCATGGAAGACAGTTTTTCCAGGGACAGGGGTCAGGGGAGCAGAAGTGGGGGGCTGGCAGCGGAGCTCCGTGGGGATCACAGTTTTAAAGAACTGGCACTGTCCCACATGGATGTCTGTTCTATTATTATTCTTTAAACTACGAATATCTACTATTTATGCCATTTTGTATGGCATAAATTGATCTAGTTTACAATTTAAAAAGTAAAAAAAATATAAACAAAATAACTCGATAGCACTGGACACCACATTGGACATAGAATTATGCTTTGTTTTATTTCCGACGAAAGGAAAGTCTTCGAAAATAAAGTTTGAAAATCACGGGGAAAAAACAAAAATGTGGAAAGGATAAATCTATATGTTATAGACTAGAAAACTATACAGTATGAACTAAATGGAAAAAAACAGTAACAGAAACAAAAAGCACCCTACCACCGTTATTTTCTACATCCCAGCTTAGCTTGCTCTTGAACTCCTGTTGATTGAGGGCTACCTGTCAATGCTTGACCTCGTCAGTCGAAGGTATTTGGGTAATTAGTCTTCCTGAATGTCTCCTCTCCTGGAAAATGGGCCACGCTTCTTCCTACTTCCCCAGTGGCATGTGGTTGCCGGGAAGGGTTACAGTCCTGGTGCTCTGGGAGACTGGCTGGCTCCCAGCTGGACCCACCACAAAAGTGGGCATCTGTGGCAGGCGGGACCCATAGCCTGCAAGCCTATGGCTCTTCCTCACCGACCAGCCATCTCGCTGGGGCTACCGTTCTTTGGAGAGCCCAAGGCTGCCATCATCCACATTGGGGATCCCAGCTTCAAGTGACAGCTGGCCCAGGACCCTGGGAACCTGAGAATCACATCTCACATCCACCCCCAAGCACTTCTTTCCTTTCAGGTGCCATGTGAGAAGTGACCTCCCCCCAGTTTTTTCTGAGAGGTTCATAGTCTTTCCCAAGCCATTACTGCAGAAGCTTGGACAAACCTGGGACTCACCCAAACCCTTCTGGAAGCCTCTGTTTATTTGCATCCTCCCCATTGAAGGATGGGGGCAAATCTAGAGCTTAAATCTAGATCCTTGCCCTCTGCTGTCTTTCTCAGCCCAGCCCTCAGATGGGAATATTCTTCACTGCTCCCCTGCTCACTCCACAGTCAACAGCTCACCCTTGAGCTCATTCTTCATACACGCATTAGTCGTGATTAGGTTTGGCTGCCATTGATAAAAGACCCAAAGAAGACATTTTTCGCTCACATAAACGTTAGGGTATCAGTCGTCTATTGCTGCACAATAAATTACCGCAAAGGCAGTAGCTGTGAACAACACGAAGTCATTATCTCACAGTATCCACAGATCAGAAGTCCAGGCACAGTGCAGCTCAGCTGGGTCCTCTGCTCGGGACCTCTCAACCCCGAAATCCATTTTGGCTTTCAAAGTGCTGGCTGGGCTGGGCTGTCTGGAGGCTCTAAGGAAGAATCCATTTCCAGTTGCATCTAGGCTGTTGGCAGAATTCAGTCCAATTCAGAGTTGCAGGTCTGAGGTCCCATCTCCTTGACACGTGGACCCCTTCATCTGCAAGCCAGTAATGTACGACGAATCCTTCTCAGGCTTCAAATCTCTGATTCCTCCTTCTGCTACTGCCTAGAGGAAGATCTCTCCTTCCAAAGGCTCAAACAATTTATACTAGGACCACATGGTTAACCCAGGATAATCCTCCTATGTTAAGGTCAACTGATTGGTACCTTAATTACATTTGCCAACTAATGCAACATGATCGTGGGATAACCCCAGTGGCAAAAGTCATCGGGCCAAAGCTCTGCCTCCCACAGCTGGAAAGGCAACTCTGCCCTCCTAAGCCCTCAGAACCCGGACTCCTGTCTGCCCACTGCTCCGTCACCCCTGGGGAGGGACCACATCCCCAAAGTCCAGGAGTCTGCATCCACATGCCAAAGCAGGCGGTCCAGGCTTCATTCCGACTAGGTTTCAAGGAAGGTTCTCAGCAGCTGCCACGCAACACTGGGCTTTCTTCCAATTGGTCTGACTTTGTGACTTTGAGACACCCTCGCCTGGCTGTAGGACGCTGGGCACTGTAGCTTTATTGTGGGTGGCAATGTGGCCAGATAGAAACTCTACCACTATGAAAAAGAGGGGGAGTGGTTACTTGAGGACAATACATTTAAAAAACCCAGAGAAAGCTAATAATACCCCTTTTTCCCTCTCGTTAGCTTGGTTTTCCAGACTTTAAAACCTTTAGTTTGAAACTCAAGCTAAAAACTGGCATTTTTGTTCCGGGCAATGGTCCCTTTCTCCCTGCCCCAGGCAATCAGTCTTAGCCTCCAAGTCCAGATTTACTGGAAGAAAAGCTGAGGAGAGATGAGTTTAGGAAGAAGATCATTGTCCACATTTGAATGCAGAAGATATGAGAGGAACTCTGTCTCCTAATGTATGCCTCCCACCGCGGTCTGGAAGTGGTCGAGGCGAAGCTCTCCGTATTCTTGTACAAGGGGAAAGGAAGCAACAAGCAAGCCCACCTTTCATGCAAATCTCAAGCTCTCCAAGTGTAATTCCAGTTGCAAAACCTAAAACAAGCAATTTTTTTGTCTTTTCCAGAAAGGAAAAATGACAACCCATGATGTCATGTGATCACAACCCCTCCAGCATGCAGAAAAATCACAAAAATGGAACCTACAATCTGCGTGAGCAATTTTCCAGTTCCAGCGATGCTTAAGCAATACGGTGGTCAGAGCCCGTCACAAGTGGCCATAGCCCTGGGTTGCAGCTCTGCATGACTGTAAGGGTCACAGAGCTGGTTCATGACCAATCAGGGCCAGAGCGAGACACCTGGGCTGGAACCCTAATCGGACACTTCCGGGTACAATACAGATTTCATGATGCAGACTGGTACTTCAACCAGTTTATTTTTTCCTGACTCCTGCTTCTTGGAAAGAGTAACAAATTAATAATTTCTGAACCAAGAGTGGCCTAGAAGGGGGAAAAGACCAGAAACTTTTAATTCTGATGAATCTGAATATGCAAAGTGGTTCAGCTACTTTTGAACGGTGAGAGCTTCTTAGCAAAACAATTTAGACAATAAGTTTCAAAGTCTTTATTTTCAGGATTAAGATAGTAACATGTAACTTCCATTCCTAGAGTCCTTCTTTAAGTCTGTGAGTTCATGTATGTGACGTTCTAGGCACACTAGCAGATGCCCAGTGCCATCGGTAGTTACAGGCCTTGTCATTGTAACGTGCTGGATTAGGATTGCACCATCAGTAAAAGTTAGTGTGACCGGGCTCAGCTGCAAAGGAGTTTGATTAGACAATCCAAGCTACTCCCCCCAACCAAGATTGACTGGGTATTGACAGGGAGCCAAGATGCCTATGTTGAGTTGCAGGATGGCATGGCTCTCATACGACATTCTGTCCAGAGCGCAGGGAACACCACACATAACTGCATGAAAGGCACTTCAGTCCTGTTTCTTACATCCAGGAAATGCTGCAATGTAAAGACCTTACCTGCTCTACCCCTGTTAAAAATGGACAAATAGCAGATACTGTTCGATACCTACGTGTCTCCTTACCACCACCCACCACCCCACCTGTGTGGCCCGGAAGACCCAGGACAGAGGACAGGACTTTCTCGTAAGTATCAGAAAAACACCAGCAGGTGTCTGGAGAAATTCTCACTGCAGCTGCAGGCTGTGGTGTTCGGGACATCCCCACGTCCTCAGGTCGAGACTGACCCTCGGCAAGTCTCACAAGCTCCCAGTGCTGCTGATGCTGCCAACCCAGGGACCAGAGAGCTGAGAACGGCCGCTCGAGGGCAGCAGTCAGCAAACTGCAAGCTGACAGTGGGCCAAATGCCACTGCCACCTGTGTGCAGACAGCCATCAAACCACAAACGGTTTTTACCTTTTTGAATGGTTAGAGGGAGGGGGCGGGGAAGGGGGGAAACCTTTTTACGACAATAGAAAATTATATGAAATTCACATTTCAGTGTCCATAGATAAAGTTTTATAGAAACACAGCCATGCTCATTCATTGAAGTATCGTCCACGGCTGTCTTTGTGCTACAGTGGCTGAGCTGAGTACTTGCAACAGAGACCACAGGGCCCAGAAATATTTACTATGTGGTCTTGTAGAGAAAATGCATTCTCTAGGGTACCCAAATGGCTTCGTGGAACACCTGAGGGAGAAGGGTGATTCTCACACAGCCTGGCTTCCTGCACTCTGGGTTCATCTTAGGATGGATGTTTTATAAAGAATAATTTCTTTAATGCTTAGGTAATAATAAAGAAAAAGATATTTTTTAAGATGCCTTTAATCTTTCCCTTTCTGCTCATATTCAAATGAAAGCAGAGGTCTGCTAAGAAGTGTGACAATTTATACAAAATTAATGTCACAAGAGCTCGAAGCAAATTATTTATTAAAGTCACCCAAATAATCAGATAGTAGCAAATAGAAAGAAAAATAAATCTACAAACTTATGATTCCTAGTCAGTATTTCATTTTAGTTTACATTTAAATGATAACACATCTTGTGGCAAATTATTTCCGACTTTTTCTACCAGGAAAAAGGGGAAGAAAAATACACTTATTGAAGGAAACCTCTGCAAGAGGCAAAAGTGATAAACTTCCCCAAGCCTGTTGACAAATGCAGTCAATGAAACAGAATTTTAATGAATTGCGCCACATAATCTGATGGTTAATGAGCTGCAAAAGCCTTTGTCAATTGCAGCGACTGGGAACTAACTCTTTCAGTTTCAAGATCAATAAGAATCCTCGGCTCTGCACTACCCGAAAGGGAGCTCTGGGGAGAAAGGAAGCTGTCAGAGGAATGTCATCTCTCCAGGTCGCAGCAGCAAGGCCGCCATCTGTTTTGTGCACCCCCTCCGCCTTTATGTTTAAATCCTGACTTCAGACTGAGGGGGAGAGAAAGGCAGTTTGGAGATCAAACAGCACAGCTCCTATGAAATGCCAATACGAAACGACAACGAAAAGGCTTGAATGACTCTAAAAATATCTCCCAATATTTTAGAAGCTGTGCCAAGTCCAGCTGCTGGTGTGCACCTTTGGGAGGGCGTAAAGCCCTTGACATTCAGTGTTCTTGATACACAAAAGCAACAAGCAGTGTGGTTGTTGAGGATGAAACACTGACCTAAGGCATCCTGCTAATTCCGCCCTCCGTAACACTCCTTTTTTCTGCTGTTTTCATTTCTTCAGCTTCAAATAGTCACATTCTTTTCCAGAGATCTGGGATTTGCAATTATTGTGTTATCCATATCCATTACCCAGAGTCGTTGCTAGGGAGATGTGGCCGTTGCAATGAGCCTAATGCCACAGGACATAAGACATCCTAGGTGGAAGACACCCATCATCAACAGCAGGTCAACAGCATCTACCTAGTACCTGCTATGTGGGAACCATGAGAAATCTGGGAAGGTGGAGGTGAATGAGACCTCCAATCCACCCTTAATTTGCTCTTAGAGTACTGGAGGAGACACACACTTACGCTTGTTGAATGAATTAATAGGCAGTTGGGCTACACATTTCTTGTTCAACAGAGGCCTTAAAAAGATTTTATTTCATGGTAGAGACCCAGTGAATACTTTTTAATTGAGTGGCAGGAAACCTGCATGCCATTTTGACATCCGTACAAACCGAAGCTGCTGCTACCACACCACCCTCCCACACCCACCCTTGGAGTTTACTCGTCGGCAATTTCCACTGCACCTGTATTTTCATCCATTAAGGTACTCTCTGTGGCTTCAGGTATGGGACCATTAGCAAAAGCCACAAGAAAGCAATTTCAGGAGAGGAAAGCCCCATAAAACGTGAAAAATTAAAATGGTTCTGAATGTTGCATTCAGAAAATTGCCACAGGCAATCCCATTCTGTCAACAGAATGTTCACTTGGCTGCAACCAAGACACAGGTGAAACGTTTTGACATGTGGCACGGCAGAAAAAGGGAGAATAGAGTACCGAGGCAATTGGGCTGCCCCAAATCACCCGGCATTTGTTCTTGTAGTTAGTCTATGAAGATTTCAGACTTCAGACTATGAAGAGATTTAAAAAGTACAGTTCATGTCCTCAGGGAGTTTACAGTCTAGCCAATGAGGTAGGCTTGTGTACAGATATTTGAAACAGAAGGGGGAATGAAGAAATTCCTACAAGCTGTGCATGGCTGAAGACCAGAAAAAGAAGTGAGACCTGCTTCTAATGCAAGAAGATCTGAAATGCAATAGCAGCCCTTCTGAAATAGGGGAAACCAGTAATCCTCAGACTGCAATGGAAGAGGCTCACCCCATGAGGGGACACTTTGGACCCACAGCCCAGATCTGTCCTCCTCTGGCTACCTTCACCTTGGACTTGGGGACAGGGAAAGGAATGCTTTTACTAATCAGACCCCAGTGTAACGTGAGATCTTTCCCTCAGTGCTGCACAGTGGAGGCAAGGCTAGAACATTCACACAAGACTCAACTCAAGTGTCAAGGGTAAAAAAAACTTTTGAAAATGAATATCCCAGATTATCAAACATAGTGACCTCATCTTTCACTTGTGTTCCCCCTTCCCCTATAGGAGCTGCCCTTTCCTGGCCCTGCCATGTATCTTTGGAGTGGGCCCCATGTCGACATCACCGGGGAAGAGCCCATAGCTCTCCTTCAAATCTGGATCCAAGAAGAGATGCTGTTAGAGACGAGGGTTTCCTGCCTATAAATTCACCGCTGGTTTCTTCTCCAAGAAGCTACCGTGAAGGATTCCAAAATGAGCACCCTCCGGAGAGAATTCCTACCTGCCCACAGGGTCACACGTTGCAGCAGATGGCCACACTTGCACACAACACAATGGCCAGGCTTGGGGTGTGGAGGTTTAGACATACAGAGCCGGAGGTGAGCATTGCAAGCAAAGATGTTCATTTTCTTCAACACTTGCGCTGGAACCAGGGACCGTCTTTCAATGCCACTAATTCAAACTGCAGAGAAGGATGTGCTGCTGTTTTGCTATCTTTAAATGTTGAAAAGTAGCATCTCTTGGCCCCTCTCCTTCCGATCCCATTAGAGTCCTCTCACTGGCTCTCAAA
>CAUYSK010076537.1:0-69794 GCA_963575035.1 Avahi laniger
GAGCTCAGGAGTTCGAAACCAGCCTGAGCAAGAGCGAGATCCCGTCTCTACTAAAATTGGAAAGAAATTAATTGGACAACTAAAAATATATAGAAAAAAAATTAGCCGGGCATGGTGGCACATGTCTGTAGTCCCAGCTACTCGGGAGGTTGAGGCAGGAGGATCGCTTGAGCCCAGGAGTTTGAAGTTGCTGTGAGCTAGGCTGATGCCACGGCACTCACTCTAGCCCGGACAAAAGAGTGAGACTCTGTCTCAAAAAAAAAAAGAAAAAAAAAAGACAGCACACCTAGACAGATCACAGTGCTGCAAGTGCACATTGTTTTACCTACGCCCCATGCATGAGTTTGTGCTACCTGCCTGTCCCTACAGGTGTCTGTGTTTGCAAGCCCAGTTCAATCTGATAGATGACAGAAAACTGTTGCAGAGTTTCGAGCAGGAGAACAACATGATTATATTTGTATCTCCCTGGTAGTAATATGGTACATGAGATGGAGAAAATAAGAATCAAAGACAGAGACAAGTAAGATACTGCTAAAATAATCCAGATGTGAGAGCCTGAATGAAGGCAGCAGCAAAGAGAACAGATGTAAGACTGACTTGAGATTTAGGAGAATTCGTAGGGCTTGGAGAGTGTCTGGTTTTTGTTTGTTTGTTTTGTATTTTGGTGGTGGTGGGCCGGGAACAAGAGGGAAGCATCTAAAACGACTCTGAGGCTCTTAGTTTGGGCAGCTGAGTAGATGGTAGATGGAGGTCCTATTCCTGGAGAGGAGTCCAGCAGGACGTGAAGGCAGGTTAGGGAGCAAGATCCTGCGTTAGGTCTGGACAAGTAGAGTTCGAGGATCTTGTGGGATATTCTGTCAAGGATGTTGGCTGGGGTAGATCACAGATGAGTAAGAGCTGTGGAGTTGAAAGAGGAATTGAGAAGATTCTCACGCACCAAGTCTAAATCTCTACAACTCACAGAGGAAGGCCCCTCAAGCGTGGAGTCAGGATAAGAATACACTGGTTCTCCCATGGCTGACGCAAAGAGTTGTAAGAAGAACAATAGAGGTAACAATAGTAACATAATACAATAGTTGTCTTTTATAGAATAATTCTGACTATGTGTGAAGGCCTGGATTGTTTCTTTTATTCCTCATAATAAGCTTATATAATAGGTGTGCTTATTGTCCCCCATTTCACAGACTTGAAAACTGAGATTTGGAGAAGCGAAACAGCTGGCCCGGGTCACAGAGTAGTAAGGATGGAGCTAGAACCTAACTCTGTCTCCAGAGGTTCCTGTGTGTTACCACTGAGTTAATCTGGCAGCTTCTACAGGGCGCCGTAACCTGAAGGGCACCAGGAAGGTTGACCTCTCGGTAAAATATTCACCCCTTCCCTCAATCTACACACATGCCTAACTTTTTAACTTTATTAGTAGAAATGTGTTTCTTAGAGTCTTAAGGTGTAGGAGGGAAAGATTCTCAAACCCACTATTCAGTCTAAATACCGGGGGAAGGTGAAGATCTGGTTTGAATACACAGAGGTTCTCAGCCCGATTGCGCTTTAGAGTCACCTGGGGGTGCTTTTTTCAAAACTACCAATGTGCCAGTTAGTCTAGGGTGCACACACTGTATTTTTTTAAAACAATGATTCAGATTTGCATCCAAATTTGTAGTAAAATGCAAATTCTTGATGAAAGGCAAATCATAACCTCTGGCAATCTGTGCTTTCTCAAGCTGTCTAGTCAGATTCTGGTTGGTACTTCAGTGGGATTAATGAACACTACGGGACAGAAAAATAGGTACAGGGAGAGGACACTCAGGCACTGGCGGGTGGGGGATTGGGGGAAGAAGATGCTGGAAGGAGAGCCTGGCTGGAAGATAAACTTCTGTACGATTAGAGAAGCCCAATTTGTCGGTCCCCACCTGTGTGCTTCCCAACCGTGTCCGTTCACTCCGGCGGACCTTGGGCAGAGCTGGTTCTGCTTCTCCCGGTGGTCTTATGGACGGGAGACAGAAATCCGCTGGAGGAAAAGGCCAGAGCCTCTGTCCTCCCTGAAGCAGAGCCACTGAGAAAGGTGAGGTTCCACACTCACTCTTACCCATCAGCCTTGCCGGGAGTCAGGAGTCTAAGAGAGTCAGGGAGACTCAACATGGAGAGGGGAGAACGGGCAAGCCAGCACCGGCAGGAACTGCGCGGAATGGGACTCACCAGCGGGGAGAATAACCAGAATTTATTTTTTCATAGTTTTTTGGGGAGAGGGAACAGAGACACCACTTGCTGGGAAAGTTATGTGACGGAAGGATGCCCCCTCCCATCCCCAGAGAGCTAAATGGAACCATATTGGGCCCTCCCCACGCCACTCAGGGGAGATGCTTTTCAAGGGAGTGAAATGTTTTATTGAAGAAACTCCAAGGAGGGAGGAAAGAAACCTAAGAGAGAGGCGGCCTGACAGGTCGACAGATGGAGACCGCTCCTTTCTTGCATGTGGCTGAAAGCTGAAAGTCAGTTCTTCTGAAGGTAGAGCGGTAGTTCACAGATCCGCGATGCCTTTCATCTGCGTCTCACAGCTTTGGACTGATGGGAAAAGGGAAAGTTCACAGCCATCCCGAGAGAAGCAGAAATGGGGGCCCACGTTCGCAGTCTACTTAGCTGATAGCAAACGGAATGGAGCCCCTGGAGTTTGCAAATGCGGACCTTCTATTCAACGTTGCCATGTCTGTAAATGAGGATAAAAGAGACCTCTTTCACTGGATGATTGTGAAGATTAAGTAAAACTGTGTATGGGAATTGCCTGGCATGTAATAAGTACTTAACAAATGTCTCTTCCATGTTCCTCTCCCCTAGAAATGCTCGACAGCTGTATGGTCAACATGCCATCTGCTAGTCCTTCTCCTCCTTAGGTCGGTTTTCTCAAGTTAAAATACAAAAAAGGAAAAAAGATGACACTCTCTTCTCCTGGATGAAGAAATTGCAAATGCAAGGTCCCAATTCCATTCAAGAAATATTATTAGCTAGTAGTCACTGCTCTTTGGATAAACTTCCCAAGTTATGATGGTGCCACTCAACAAGAATACTAATAAATAACAGGCAAACGTCTCTTTGCATTTCACAGTTCACACAGCATAAGGCCCATTGCAATGGCCATGATCTGCACTTTTACAGGTCTTATCTCACCTGATGAGTTAATGATCAAGTGCAAATTTATCAAATGTTTTGAGTAATATTGTGAGATACAGATGGGCTGCCTAAGTGAATCACGGCCATTCCCATCAGAGGACTTCTGGGGGCCGTGGCCTCAGGAATGTGGCCCTTTCCCATGCAGCTCTACGGTGATTTTGTCTAAAACAAAAACCTGAGTAAATATCCATATCAAGGAAATGCTTCTATTAAAATGTTCTCCAGAACCCTGTGGATTTCCAAGTGCAGTCTCAGTCTTTCCCTTGCAGTCCCCAGGGCTGCGTTTGCCACTCTGCAGCTCTTTACAGACTCCTCTGCCTCCTTGGCTGGACTGACACTATTGGCTCCTCATTCTTACCTCTTTTAATGTCACTTTAAGGTCTCATCCTTGGGCCCCTGTCCGCCTTCACTGTTTGCTTAGAGAAGGTGTTTCCCTGGTTTAGTCCTGAACACTCTCTTCTCCCTCACTCTGTGGGCTTTGCCTCATCTGAGCCCACCCTTTCTCTCCTGGCTTCAATCACCCCCCACCTGCTGACGGCACACAGCAGGGACAGTAATGCTCACCACAAGGAACACTCACGCCTCCACATCTCTCAGCCCCTCCACATCTCTCAGCCCCACTCACGCCTCCACATCTCTCAGGTGGGGCCATGAAACAATTCTGCCCCGGAAGTGTGAGCAGCCTTGATGTGTGTCACACAGAAGGCCCAGGGGTGATTCTCTGGTCTTGCATTTCTCTTGCCCAGTGACTGATGCTGAAATTGCAAGATGAGGCAACCTTGCCAGCTTGGGTCTCCAAGGGATGATGTGGAACAGACCCCTCAACAACACTTATTTGACATGTAGTGTAAGTGAGAAATACACTTTTTTTTCGTCTTAAGCCACCGAGATTTGGGGATTATCTGTTACTACAACACAACCTGTCTTGTCCTGACTTCCAAGTCTAGTACCTCACCTAATATCAACATAAAGTAGTTAATAAATTATTTTTTAACAGAACAAATGAAAATCTCGAGCCCTGACTGCTTTGCCAGAGTTTCCCGTTTATTGTTCCCACCTGCTGCTGGCAAATCCTCTTCTCAGAAGCCGCCTCTTCAGGGCTCCACACCTCTATTAGTAGCGTCACCATCAACCCAGCCACCTCCTCTTGCTATGCACTCCTCCTCTCCAGCGAATCACTATTTCTAAAAATACCTCCTAAACGTCCCTTCAGCTTCCTCATCTCTCTGTAATGACTTGCCTGGAGTAGTGGAATCGAGTCTTGACTGTTCTTCTTGTCTCTTGCCCTGCCCTCCACCCATCATGCCCACCCTCCCCACTGTGGTCAGAGGAGAACATCTAAGTCAGCGGTCCCCAACCTTCGTGGCACTAGGGACCATTTTCATGGAAGACAATTTTTCCATGGACTGGGGTAGGGGGTGGGGGATGGTTTCAGGATGATTTCAACGCATTACATTTATTGTGCACTTTACTTCTGTAATCATTACCTTGTAATATATAATAATATAATTATACAACTCACCATAGTTGGGGACCCCTGATCTAAATTACAAAACTGACCATGCCTAAAACCATTTATGGCTCTCTGTCACCTACAAAAGAAAGCCTGAGCTTCTTGGCTTGTCACAGAGACTTTCTGGCACACGTGACCTGGACCCCCCTTCCCCTCCAGCGCCTCCCTTGCCTCTCCCACAAGGCCCCCTGCATTGTAAGGCTGCCTGCTTACTGCAGCTCCACCCACATTTGCAGTTCCATGACTAGATCATATTAGTTCCCTAAGATTCACCTGGACACAGTCTCTGCCAGAAGGCCTGCCCCAATCCTCACCGTCTTCCTCCCACTGCATTTGCACGGCACCCTGTTTATATTCCCATCACAGAGCTGGGTGCCACTCTAGTTCACCAACGTGAAGGTGAGCGTGATCTACATGACAGGCAAAGATGGACACCAAGAGCTTTCTTTGACTCCCTCAGGACATGTTTCACTTGGAGATTATTTGGTTCTATATCTCTGTCCAGTGCCCTTCCCTGGGTCTCATTATAATCTAGCTGGGGAGTACTTAACATATAGCCTTTCTCTCTCCCTCCTTCCTTCCCTCTCTCCCTTCCTCCCTTCCTTCCTTCCTTCCTTCCTTCCTTCTTTCCTTCCTCCCTTCCTTCTTCCTTCCTTCCTTCTGTCCTTCCTTCCTTCCTTCCTTCCTGCTTTCCTTTCTTTTTTCTTTTCCTATTTTCCTCCCTCCTTTCTTGCTTCTTTGGTCCTTCTGGCTCTGGGGTCAGAATGAGATCAAATCCAAGCTACTATTTAGCTTTGTGACAAGTTTCTTAACTTCTCTGGGCCTTATTTTCTTCATTTGAAAAATGGGGATAATCATGTTCCTCATAGAGATATTTATCTCACTAGACTGTTGCAAAGATTAAATAATATGTACATATAAAATATTTATAACAGTGCTCCATATAAGGTAAATATTTAAATAAATATTTGCTATTATTACTTTCTTTGATCTATTCAATAAATAATGAAACAGGAATCAACATTTAATAGCAATTCCTAACCCTGGAATGTACGTTAAGCTGGCCGGTGTTTTGGATTTGGGCCCAACCCTCATTCACTTGCCCAAATCCTCCTGTCTAGGGTGCTGCAACCAACATTCCATACCAGAGTTTCGGTCATTTCACTTAAGACTCGTTCCCTCCTAAAGCACAAATACCACATAAAGTTTTATCAATCATTTATAATGCCCTCATTGAAGTCGTCCCAGACAACTCCAGCTGGAAATAATAATAACTCATATTTGTGTGGCACTTTACAATTTACAAAGCACTCTCACATACTCTCTTGCTCTTGTGATCCTGAGAGCAGTGCCGCATGTCAGGAGAAGCAGGCATGATTATGATTATGGAGAAGAGGACACCGAGACTCACAGTCTAGGAGCCCGAGTTCCCACAGAAAGCAGGCCATGGAGCTTGGGCTCCTTCTCAAGTTTGCCAAGTTTCGTGGTTCCTGGGCCCAACTTCTTCCCGCTCTCCATGCTTACATAACCTCTGAAACTCTCTAGCAGCAGAACAGGACTTAGGAACCTAGGACCTGAGACAGAGTTGTAGAGGCAGACACCTCATGCCTTTGTATTAATTATTTTAGAGATTTGGAGAGTATCAGGGTGAAATGAAACTTGAAATATTGTCTGTTCAAGAGCCCAAGATTGGAATCAGATTTACTGAATTCATACCCAGCTCTGTTATTTGCTGATTAATCTTGAGGAAGGCATTTAACTTCTGTGTACTTTATCACCTATAAAACAGGGCTGATAGTAGTTGTTACATAGAGTTTTTGGGAAAGCAGATGAGATTATTCATTTACAGCACTTGGTTAATGTTAGCCATCAGCACTAACATTATTATGCAGTTATTATAATCTGTGATAGTGAAGAAACCTGAGGTAGCTTCCTTTTCTGCAAGAAGTTTCTAAATGAAGATGGAAGGGCATTGAACAGCCAGCAGAGGGAAATATCCATATCTACAGTGAGTAGATGGCAGAACCGAAGAGAGATTTGAAAATGATGTCCAATGCTTGCCCTGCTGAGGTCATCCCAGGAGATGCAGGGGGTGAAAGAGGGTAGACATAGAGCAGGCTTTGAATTCTTCTCCCAGGCTATGAAGCTTGGCAAGAGCCCTTGACATCTGGCTGGCTGATCATTGCCTGACAGGTTGTATTAATCAAGGTTCTCCATAGAAACAGAATCAGCAGGAGGTGTGTGTGTATGTAAAGATATTTATTATAAGTAGTTGGCTCCTTCCTGTGACTATGGAGGCTGAGAAGTCCCCAGATCTGCAGTCAGCAATCTGGAGACCCAGGAGAGCCAATGGGGTCACTCTAGTATGAAGGCCAGGAGGCTTGAGATCCACAAAGATCCTGTTCGAGTCCAAAGGCAAGAAAAGACTGAAGTCCCAGCTCGAGCTCTCAGGCAGGAGCAGATCCCCCTCACTCACATGAGGGTCAGCCTTTTTGTTTTACTGAGGCCTTCAATTGATTGGATGAGGGCCACCCGCACTAGGAAGGGTGATCTGCTTTACTCAATCTACCAATTCAGGCGGACTCATGGGGTTTTTTAGTCAATAGTTGCTTTTCAACACACAGGAGTGGATGAGGATACAGAAGAATATGAACTAAATTGCAGATGTCACCTGTGCTGCATAATGCTGTCCTCACGCCTTGAACAGGGAAACATGGAAAGCCCCTTGGACGGGGCTGACCAGCACACACCAGTTATGCAACAAATGTTATTTTCTTTTACCCTCCATGAACAGAGGAGGCACGACTTTTTAGCAAGCCACACCTGGTAAGATTATTTATAAATTCATTGCCCGTTAAAGATTTAGAGGACCTAGGAAATAGGCAGGGAAATCAAAACCCAGTGAGCCGTGGTAATGTAGCTTGGAAGAGCAGAGACTAGAACCCAGGCTCCTGAATCCCTATCTGGGACCTTTTATTAATACAATTTGCTGTGTGCCGCATCATCTATTAGGTCAGTAGGAAGATAATTCAGTCTTTCAACAAATATTTTAGGTCATTACAGGTGAAATGTCTGATTTTTGAATCAAAAGTGTGGTTTATTATATCTCAAACAAGAAGCAGTACAATTAATCAAAGTCTGTGCCTAAACTATCAACAGTTTTGTCATCTTAACAGTAACTTGTTTATGCCAGCAGCAAAGAAGCCTGGGGAGTGAGTGGAAATGAAATCGAGAAAGGCATTTTCTACAACTTGTTGGGAATGAAATATTTTTCCTTGCAAGAAGTGGTCCAAAGCCTTCAAGAAGTGGTAGTTAGTAGGTGCAAGGTCTGGTGAACATAGTGGATGACAGAGAGTTTCCAGCTTCTGTAGTTTGAGCAGCGTTCTTTGTGAAACATGTGGTCCATTGTCTTGCAAGAGAATTGGTCTGTCTCTATTGACCAATCTTGGCTCTTAATTGCAAGCATCCTCATCATTTCATCCAACTGGTTGCAGTACATATCTGCTATGATTGACTGACCAGGTTTCATGAAGCTATAGTGGATAATACCAATGCTGGACCACCAAACAGCCATCATTAGCTTTTTTTGATGAATAATCAGTTTTGGACTCTGTTGGCACTTCACCTTTATCCCACCAGCGTGCTGAATGCTTGCGATTGCCAAAAAGAATCCATGTTTCATCACACATAACAGTACGGTGTAGAAATGGCTCACCTTTTTGTCGTGACAGCAAAGAAAGGCAAGCTTCGAGACGACTTCTTTTTTGACACTCGTTTGATTCATGCAGAAACCCCCTGTCCAGCTTCTCTACCTTGTCAGTTTGTTTCAAATGGTCCAATATTCTTGGAATAGTACATCAAACCTTGCTGCTAATTCACATGTAGGTTGAGATGGATTCACTTCCACTACAGCTTTCGGCTAATCATTATCCATCTTGGTTTCAGGTCACCCACATGGCTCATTTTCAAGACTAAAATCACCAGAACAGAACTTCTCAAACCATCATTGTACTGTGTGTTCATTAGACACATCCTTCCCAAACATTTCATTGATATTTCAACCTGTCTGCACTGCATTGGTTCCACAATAGAACTTATATTCAAAAATAACTCGAATTTTGGACTTATCCATGATTTCATAAAAATTGCTTTAAAAAAATTTGAAAGATAATCACAAGCCAAAATGTTACATTTGAAAGACTAAGGATGTACCTTCACAATAAAAATAAAACAAGAAGTGTCAAAGTGAAATGTCAGAGATATCAACTGTCAAATGTAGCACCTAAGGCAATCAGACATTTCATACTTAATAACCTAATATTTGTGACTAGCACTGAAATAGCCACTGTGGGGACCACAAATATTTATAATCTAGTTGGATTGGCAAATGTTAACAACAGCATTTAAATCAGCATTAAATTGGTAGAACAATTAGTGTGAGGCCATGAATGGAATGCATAAAACATGTGGGAAAAGAAATGGCTCCATTAATTAAGTAATTTAATGGTTAACAAACATTTTCTTGAGCTCCTAATAGTGTGGGGAATTGTACTAGGCTTAAGAAATACATGGTCAGTGCCCTTAAGGATCTTAAGTTTAGATGGGATGATATATGTGTAAATAAATAATTGCAAGACACCATTTTTAGGTATTTATAAGGACTGTGTAAGCACAGGAACACTAAGGAGATTATTTCTAAGTGTTTTTGGGAAGTGAAGCTCAGGGAAGTGACATTAGAACTGGGTTCTGAAGTACAAACAGGAGTGTGGTAGTGGGTAGTGGAAGAAGCCACCTCCAGGAACAAAAGGATTTCCTCTTGGAAGGAAAGGGCTTTACAAAAATCTAGACAAAAAACATGGCTGGTTATCTAGGGAAATGGAATTCGGTTGTGTAGCTGGAGCTTGGGCCGTGAGTTACATTGTCAGGCAGCGTCAGCACAGGTAAGTTAGGCCAGATCACAGGGACTTTGACTACTCAAACCTGGAGTTTGGATTTCGTTGTGAGCTAAATGAGAAACTTGGACAATTGTTTTTTTCTTTATTTCTGTGGGAATTTTCTACTATTTCTACAATGAACATAGATTACTATGATCATCAGAGGAAGCGTGTCATTTTCAAAGAAAAGATCACCCTGGTTTCAGTGGGGAAGGCAAAAACACAAGATCAGGACTAGCAACAGGAAACCAAGTGTCACAGTGCCTCAGGTGGAGAAAATGCACCAAAATTGGAGATGAAGGGAGGCGAAGGTATCTGAGAGAACGAGAAGGGGAGAGACAGGGGAGTTAGGGACTGAATGGATACTGGATGGAGAGGACGGGGTCTAGCATGACTCCCAGAGGCTGCCTGCATGAGACTCAAGGCAGCTGCCTTTTATAGTTTCTATATTCTCAGACAGGCTGAGAATACCCTTAGGACAGAGATTTCTGCATTCTAGGGGGTCTCTCACCATGTCTCAGGGAGAGCCCTGCTCCTCTCTGGCTCTCTTTCTGATGTTGGACCTTTCTGATGGTGAAGGCTGGTGCACACTGGGATATGATAAGTTCTGGTTAGAGTTGTCAGATAAAATGCAGGACACGCAATTAAATTTGGATTTTGGAAAAATAATGATAATTTTTAATATAACTATGTCTCAAGCAATATTTGGGATATACTTATATAAAAAATTATTGGTTGTATGAAATTCAAATTTAACTAGGTGTCCTGTAGTTTCATTTGGTAAATCCAGCAACGCTAGCTCTGGGGTGTGTGTCTGTGTGTGTGTGTATGTACAGTAGACAGCAGGAACAGAGAGTTGTGGGGAAGTAAAGGGACATACAATAGATTAAAATGACCTGGAGGACCCTTCCTTCTCACAGAAGGTGGGGAAGGCACTAGAGACACAACAACAAGAGTCACACTGAAAAAGGCAGTAGAGCAGAGTGACTCACCAGAGAACCCTTCCTGAGATCGCTAGCTCCCCTTCATGGAATCCCCTGACTACTGACAATATAACCATCGGCTTCCTGTGTAACTTGCTTATGGACAGAGAATGCGCTGATCTGGGGACAAGCCTTTCTGACACATATGAACAAGAAATAGAGGACAATATTTAGTGCATGGCTTTTGTAGTCAATCTGGGTTCAAATTCTAGCTTCATGGCTTTGGGCAATCATTTACCCTTTTAATCTATTTCCTTTTTTGCATAAAGGAAATAGGTTAAAAGGATATTTTATTTATTTATTAAATTTAAGGGTAATTATTAATATTGCATAATGAAGATTTTACAAAATAATTTTTGTTTAATAGTAGTACTTTACCTTCAGAGACCACTTTAGTGTTTTCACATTCACTTTTTTTTGTTATCATATCCTCACACTAGCTCTGTGACATAAACAATACAGGACAAGTTTGATTATTCCCATGATACAGATTTTTAAAAAGAAGAAGAACATTGAGCAGCTTGGTCAATGTCACGGCAGGGGAAATTGGTTAGTACCTGAACCGGGACTCTTTGCCTGACAACAATATGAAGACTAGAAGGGAAATGGGATCTTCCGGTGGTTCTCAACTCAAGAGATTTGGAAATGTGAGAACAATTTTGATTGTCACAATACCTGGAGGTTCTGCAGGTATTTGATGTCTGAAGCTTCAAATGCTAAACATTCTGCTAAACATTCTCCGATGTGCAGGACAGTCCTGACTCCAGATCCCAACAGTCCCCCATTGAAAAACAGTGGTAACCCTGCCCTCTCATTGTGCAATTGAAGAAACTGAGGCCCAAAGAGGTTAGATGACAGGTTCTCCACGGCTTTCACATAGGAGATAATCAAAAACTGTTTGTTAAGTAACAGATTTAGAAAGCGCAATGGAGCCTTTTGGCTTTTGCTCCTCTGCATGGAGAATGTGGTACTCGAACACTGTGGTCCCCAACCCTTGGGCCGTGGACTGCTACCAGTCTACCACCTGTTAGCAACCGGGCCACACAGCAGGAGGTGAGCAGCAGGCTGGTGAGCTAGCGGAGCTTCATCTGTATTTGCAGCCGCTCCCCATTGCTCACATCACTGCCTGAGCTCCGCCTCCTGTCACGTCAGCAGCAGCATTAGATTCTCATAGGATCGCAAACCCTACTGTAAACTGCACATGCGAGGAATCTAGGTTGCACGCTCCTTATGAGAATCTAATGCCTGATGATCTGAGGTGGAGCTGAGGCACTGATATGGGTGCTGGGGAGCAGCTGCAGATACAGATTATCTTTAGCAGAGAGGTTAACAATGTAATAATAACAGACATAAAGTGCACGATGAATGTAATGCACTGCAGAAAGGTTGGGTACCACTGCCCTAACATGTTGGCGTGGCCATGGGAGGAGAAAAGGCCATTGAGCTCCCATCCCAGGTGCACAGCTGGCCATGTGGCCAAAAGCAGTTCCCTTGCTAACCTTGAAGACTCAGGTTCTCAGTGGGAGACTTAGGGTCTCCTACCTAATACCCTGTGGTGTCTCTCCTGCAGATGCGATGAGAACATGGAAGGAGCCCTCCAAATGCCTCCAAAGAAAGACACTCATCAAAAGCACAGTTAAACTTCCCAGTCCTGTGGCTCTCGGGGTCCTCACGGTAAATGACAGCACGAGAACTGACCAGGCCATCCTGACAGGGTGGGAGTCCTCAGCAGCAGTAGGACCCAATGCCCAAGCTGCACTATTGGCTCGGGGTATGCAGCTTACAGTCAAAGTGCATCTAGTCCTAAACCAACATTTTATAGATGAGGAAATAATTGAAATGCAAGTATCATCTTTTCATGATTTTACTACATAAGGTTCAGTGCTAAGCAATTGACTCAAATTGCTGTACTTAATTCCCACACCAATTCTGGGAAACAGAGGCTTGTGTTCCCTTTTAGACATGAGGAAAATAAAGAGTCTAAGCACATTCACTGAGGTCCGAAAGATCAAAGTGGCAGAGGTGGGATTTGAATCAAAGTCCTCCAGATTCCACAGACGCGATACTGCTCCCTGGTAGGAACTGACAATGGGAAAGGGACTTCTCCAGGAGGGCCCCTCTGCCATCCAAGCCCCCACTCCTGCTTCAACTACTTGGTCAGCATGGAGATTCAAGCCAGGGCAGCGTGGTGTGAAATCACCCCCTTATACACACAGCTTGTGTTGTGGGGAGGTCCCCGAACTTCCTTTACAGCTTTCATCCCTCCCAAAGTAGCCTCAAAGAAGACGTGATGTAAATATTAAAAGCCCCAGGCTGGAGGACTTGCTCCCCCACCCCTGTCCGGAGCAGCGAACTTCAAAGTCAAAGGAAGTGCATGTAGGAGGGGGGAGGTGTACATTTTCCCCGGGCCCCTCTGAGCTGTGAACATTTGCAGATCCCCGGGCCCAGCTCCCCGCCAGGTGTCCGTGGGTCCGCTCCCCTCCCTCACCGCGCCCCGCCCCTCCTGCTCCCGGCTTTCATGTGGATCAAGGCCGGGAAGATGACAAGCCTCCTGACTGATAGATACACGGAGACTTCGTTGGTGATTTATTGGCTTTCTGCACCTGACGAGAACCACTAGATCTATCTGAGGAGGGAAATATATGGGCTTTCCTGACTCCAAGTGGCAGCCCCGGGGCTAGCATGTGATGTCAAGCTGGGCAAGGGAAAGCAAAGCTGTGCACCGGCCTGTGTATTGTAAGCCGGCCCAGGTCGTAAAAGTGTCAGCACGCAATATATTTCTTGCGGGGGGGGATCCTCTCTGGGCTCTTGCCAGAGCCTTCTCTCCCGTGGTTGGCAGTCCAAGCTGGACTGAAGGTGTCCAGCCACCTTAACCCGGTCTTTATTTAGCCAGTGCCCCGAGGTCGCGGTCCCCACACTCTGTCCAGTCCTTACGCCAGCCTGGAGTCTCTCACAGCACACCTGGCCCTGGGGGACAGGGCGGGAGTTAATTGCTGTCACTCCTGTCATTGGCAAAGAAGGTTGATCGTCAGGCGAGGTGTGGAAGCTGGTTCCATCCACTCCCAGGCCTCACCATGTGGGTTGGCCTGACTTGGTCTCATTCTTTGTCCCTCTGGCCCCCACGCCCCCAAGCCCAGGCTTCTTCCTCCGGGTTGACCAGGAACTAGGGTGGGGTTTAGTTCAGGGATCAGACTCGAGTCTTGTATCTTTCAGCTGCGAGTCCTGAGGGTTCTCAGACAGTTCAGGGTGAGGGTGGGGCAAAGAGGAGGCCACCAGATGTACCGCTCACAAGCGAGTGAGGAGGGCTTGAGGAATTAAAGAAACCGTTTGTGCCCCCATGGTGACTAGGAGGGCTTTACGATTTTGATGAATCCCAGTGTTTCTATCACCTAGCTGTTCTGTCTGCAGAGTGTAGGTGTACCCCTGGGCCCACAACACTCAAGAAATACGTGTTGGCTATTCTTTCCTAAAACTCCATTCCATAGTGGTCTTTGGAAATGGGCTAACTCTACATTTAGTTCGCAACAGTTTTTTAAATGTCTAAATTGAGCACATGCTTTGCTCTTGTCCTTCATCTTCTCTCTTTTTCATCTCCTGCCCTGGTCTTGGAAAAAACTTTTGGTGAGTGCATGTCCTGCTGGATGACCTCATATGGTTGTCCAGTGGGGAGAAGGAGAGGCTGGAGCAAAGAGAACACACAGAGAACAGGAAGAGCTGTGCTGTGAAGGGGTATTTGCAAGGTCAGTCCATACCCTGCTGGCATCACCCAGGTGGGGGTGGATCTGCCAACCCTCCCCATACCCTACCTCACCTCACAGACACCCATAAGCAGAGTGGCACTCACCCTCGGTGCTCCTCTGTGCATATTAGGAGAAGGGGCCCTCTCCAGAGAGCCCAGGACCTTGCTGGGGTTCTTGGCTCAAGGAGCAGAACACAGGCTGAGTTTCAGCCCCACAGGTCCCTGCCAGGGGTCCCCGTACAGGGTCAGCTCGCACAACTGAATGGGAGGCCCAGCCTTCATGCTTCTCTTTGAGACTCACCTTCCCCTACCAGGCTAGCCTCAGAGCTCATTATAGACACCTGGAGCCCAGAGCGGGATTCCCAGCTCTGCTGTTTACAATGTGTGATGGGATTCACCGGTAATCTCTCTGAGTTACTTTCACCCTTTGTGAAACGGAGCTAGGCCTATTTCTCTCACAGGGCTTCTGTGAGGGTGAAGTGGTTCCCACTGAGCACTGTCTAATGTTCTAGGCATATCCCCACATGCATCTAATGATAATCCCTTTTTGCAAGATTGAGGATTAGGAGATAATTCTAAATCTTTGAGCTGGAAGAGCCTTTAAGAGCTAGCTGTGTCCACCTCAGGCCTTAGAGTGAGTAAGGGATGATTGGACAGCAGGGGGTCAGGCCTTGCCAACTACAGGGCTTTTCTGCAAATGCCCAATGCAAGCCCTGGAATTGCCTCCAATCCTCCTGCCACAGGCTTCATTGCTGCATCTGCCACCCCAGTGCCAGCAAGGACAGGCCAGCGTCCTAGATCCCCTAACACCCAACACTCCACACAGGCTTGTCACTAAGCAGGCCCTCGGTGAAGGCTATTATGCCAGGCTGAGCTGACCCAGAGCTGTGGAAATTGCAACTGTTCTTCACTTCATTGCACACCTCACTGTCAGTCTGGAACTTTTCCCAGAAGATTTAGACGATGCCTCTTCTTTGACTTTCATGAATGTGTGAACACAACCACCCTCCTCATCTTTGTCAGCCCATCCCTCCTGGGCCACTGCGTGTGTAGTCCAACAAGGCAGTGATCCAGGAGAAGTGCCAAGGCACTCAAGAGTTCTGGAAAATCCTTGGACACCTGAGGCTCTCACTTAGCAGCCTCCCAACAGAAATGGAAAAAAGATCTGGGCCCCTGAGAAGATTCAAGGGAACAACTTCATAGGTGATCTAAGGACACATCTGGGCCTCTGGGAAGGCCACCTGGAAGACTCTTCATGGAACGTCTTGCAGGGAGCGTGGCCAAGCTCCCCACAAAAAACCAGGTCCCTTTGGTAGAGTTGCAAGGGATAAGAAAATCATAGAAAATGGAAAATAATGGAAATAAAAGAATACACAGAGACAAAGGTATAGTTTTATAAATTTATAAAGATTATAGGCAAAGCAGGAGCTCAGGGGGCCTTGGATCTCTCCATCAATCTCAAAAAAAGGCCACGAATGAAGTCTTACATGGTCATTTATAGGTAACAGTGATCAGTTGCCAAGGGTAACAGATTTACATAACAGCAGGTAGTTCCTCTTAGGTTAACAGTTTTTCAAAAGGCTTCTACAGATCCCTTAACTGATTCCATCTACGTGAACAAATGGTTACAAAATCTTTCAAAGATTAACTTCTAAGTTCTAAGGTAGATTTATCACTTAACAGAGGGGTTAAACAGAGATACACTGGCTCCATATTTTCTTTATCAGGTTATTGTGGATGGAGACAGGCAGTCCGGAGTTTAAGCAGGAACTGCCCCTTAACTGCTTATAGCCAGGGTGGCTGTCTGTGGCTGTCTGTTCAGGGCGGGCACTTTTTATCAGTTCTCATCCTGTAGTTTTTAACAGATTCGCTTTGCTTTACAAAGCAAATTCAAACCTTTAGGTCTGACAAACGTGGCGCCTTGTGGGATACAGCCACTACTGTCTTTCAGAGACACCCTCCTGAAGTACAACAGCATTCGGTATGCAAACCAACACGTTCACATATTCCTTCAGGGCAAAGCTCTGCAAAACTCTTGAGACATATCCTGTCTCCAAATATATTTAT
This sequence comes from Avahi laniger, assembly GCA_963575035.1. Classification (NCBI taxonomy): domain Eukaryota; kingdom Metazoa; phylum Chordata; class Mammalia; order Primates; family Indriidae; genus Avahi; species Avahi laniger. Next base: position 16,399 of record CAUYSK010076537.1, read on the forward strand.
ATTAATTCACGGAGCAACAACATCTCAGGACCAGCTCATGAGCCTGACTTTCCAGAGGCTCCAAATTTCCCCTCCCTGGGAAAGCAAGGTTGTAGAGTATAATATTTAATCATGGGCTTTCAAGAAGGGCTGACCTGGGCAGAACTGAGGATGATGTGGCCCTGTGCAAGGTATTTAATGTTCCTGAACTTTGTTTTTGATCTGTTTACCTCCCCCAGCATCCTGAAAGTATTACGAAATATCTCTGTGTTTACCCAGATGATAACAAAACTAAATATTTACATGTTGCTTCATTTTTCCTTAGCACATTTTTATATTATCACAATATCCTAAAGTTCCATTTTGTTTGTGCATGCTTTATAGAACTATATCTGTAGTAAAAAATAAATAAATACATAAATACTTTAGAATTTTATAACAATTGAGTGTAAGTTACCTGATTTTTATGTCCCACAGATGGCTATCTAGAGTAAGCGCAAACCTACCCCAGATCTGATCTTTGTCTTAAGTCAGTAACCAAGGAAGTTCACAGTTCTGCATTCATATCGGGCCTTAAAAAGATTTAGAGCCTGCCGTCATCTTCTGGTTTCTGATATACATTGTTGGGCCAAAGCTTTCAAGACATTTTTCCTTCTTTGTTTTCTATCACAGCCATTTAATATTTTAGACATTTTCCACTGGAGGTAGGAATCACGAAGATTAAAAATATTAGGCCTTTTTTGTTACTACAAGAGGCCCATTCCCCATTCTGTGGTGAATGTATCTTACTCTTACTCTGTAAACCTATATCCTGCTCTTGCTCTATGATCCTATCTTTGTCTCCTCAATAAACCTCATTTTGCGCTTACCTCGATTTTGGTGTGTCTAGTCATTCTTCGGCCAAGAACACACCGAGAACCAAGAACAGACAAGATTATTGACCTCGAACCCTGACATTTCGGTGCCGTGACTCGGATGATTCTGTCTAGATTATCGTTGTCCTGGCACTTAAAAATTGAGAGGCTTTTAGGTTTGAGGGGCTGTGCACAGCCCCTCTTCCTATGAATCGGAAAGGAGATGTCTGGACCAATACTTCAGCCACATGGCCTGGGTTGTTACCTGGGGACGCCCAGCTCTAACAGATCCCAGTGATGGGTGCACAGAAATCAAAATTCCCTCCTAACACCCCTTTGGGGTGCATTCTCTCAAACTGGGACAAGTTTGATCCAGATACTCTGAAGAAGAAGCATTTAATCTTCTTTCACACAACCGCCTGCCCACAGCACAAGCCGGACAGCCAAGCACAGTGGCCACCGAATCACCCGCCATCTTATAGTTGGACCTCTTTTGCAAAAGGGAAGGAAAATGGACCAAAACACTGCTAAAAAAATATTAAAGACAAAAGAACTTTCTGATGAGAAGGTCAGTCTGTGGTTTGGATCTTGGGGAAGAAATCAGGAAATCTGAGTATACTTCCTATTTATTTGATTATTGATTCTCTACACTTATTTGTGAAAATGGACAAATCTTTTATACCAGGGCAACCTTTTTCTGTAAAGAGCCAGATCTTAAATATTTTAGGGTTTATGAGCCATACAATCTCTGTCTCAAATACTCAACTCTGTTGACATAGCATAAAAGCGACCATAGACAATACTGTAACAAATAAATGTGGCTGTGTTCCAATAAAACTTTATTTGCAAAAAGAGACAGCAGGCCAGATTTGGCCAATGAGCTATCTAGTCTGCCAACCCCTGCTTTGTCAGACTTAATAACAAACAGAGAGGAAGATTCTTTAAAAGAAAATGATATTTATTTTAAAGTCGCACTGCAATGGGAACATGTGCCATAGCAAACTATATGCATATCCAAAGAGGTTGAGGCAGGGGTAGTTTTTAAAAGTAAAATGAGGATCAGATAAGTTGTTTGAACGAATTATCCTTGGCTACATGGATCAGTAACAAGGGGAGCGTCAGTCCAAGGTTGGACAGGCAGCTGCTGGACAGACATCCTTGCAGAAGTATTTTCTGTGTGAGATTGCAGTGGCCTTTGTGCAAAGTTATGGTTTTTGCAGAGTCTTTTGTAATAGCTTTGTTATCAGGAATATGTGTGTAAGAAGTCTCCCTTCATGGCCTTCCCCAGCTCCATTTGTCAGAGTTTTAACACAAATGACCCCACTTTGATTCAAACAACTTTCCTAGCATCTTATCTGTGCTGCTTAGTATAGAAATGAACATGCTAAAATTTTTCCTTAGGGCTGGGGCTAGTTACTACTAAACATCCACCCTAGTCCCTGGCCAACCCTAAGGAAGAAGCCTAAAGGGGTAGAGGGAGAAAGAATGAAAGCCAGGCCAGCCCCCATGGTGAGCCTGGGGTAGAGGGATGTGGTACACCTCTATCACAGTGCCTGGCACGTGGTTGGCACTTTATTTCCTGAATAAATAACTCTTTAATCAATTGGTCGATTTATGGGAATATGAGTTTTCTGTTTAGTTGTCCCGGAGTACTCTTAATCGCAGGGTCAATCCCCCGCTTTAATATCTCACCCCACAATCGACTTCTTTGCCAAAATTAGGAGTGCCAGCAATTATCTGTGGCTGTGCTCTGATCAACTCAAAACACTCCCTTGGCAAACCTAAACTGCTTTGGGGACCAATGTTACCCAAACATACATTGAATCCCCTGACTTCCCACCAGTGATCCTTTCCTGTGATGAGCCCTCCCCATTCTCTTGGGCCAGTGGCATTCAGGAAATCTTTGGCCAATGACCCAGATGGCTTCTCGGATGGAAAGAAGGTCGGCTTGCATCTATCTGAGCATCTTAGAACATCTCCTTCTTGTTGCCCCCACCAGTTAGTCCTGTTGAGTTGTACATTGAGTACCTCACCAGGTTCGGAACTGAGCAGGAAGGGTCACTGAACAGAAGGAAGAAGCAGCTAACTGTCTTCTGTGACTCCTTCACCACCTTTGTCTAAAGGGAAATCTAGCTTAAGAGCCAGTCGGGCAGACAGATTTCTGGCTCTGCCACAGATTTCCAAAATTACTTGTCTGCCATGACTTATCATCTGTGACTTGACATGTTCTACACACACGGACATGTTGTACACATTAAGACATGCTTCCTGCATTAGAATATTTCCCCAGATTGGGAGCATTTTCCTGATACAGAATTGAAGACTGAATTGAGGCATTCATATTGACCTCAACATACATGGGTCTAAAGGAGGTTTGGGACATTTTCCTCCCTTCAGGGGTCCACCCCTATTCTAAAGAGCAGCAGAATTTATAATGAGGGCCCAGGACATGGTAGGGGGAGAGCTTGCTGTCTCTGCAGTAGAGGACTGCTGTCTCCCTGATCAGCAATGTACGATATCCTGGCCTGAGCCTGCCTTTCTCTTTCCCCTTCCACATGGGGAGAAGCTGTGGGCTGTAGCTCAGAGCTCACCTGGAACGCCTCCGGTTGCTAAAGGGCTGGATGGAGACTCTGAGACAACCTGATGGATCATCTCATAAACAGAGCCCGCAGGAAGGAAAAGAAAATTATGCCAGCAGAATGCACTTACGAGAAATAGATACATGCGGTGCAGGGAGAAATGCTTTGATATTAAAATTTTTGTAACTTAAAAAGGCATGAAAAATGATACCGACCACTAACTAATCAACATTCCTTTGTGAATGCAGCTTCAGTTCCTAACCAAAAACACATCCCTGCTATTGTCTTGTCTGGATCCAGATGCAAACATGATTAATTAAGTTTCGGGGAGGAGTAGGAGGGGCTGGTCTGGATAGATGGCTCGCTGAGGGCCCTTTCACACACAGGCCTGGGAGAATCCCTAAGGCTGGGCGCCTATTTTCCTCCATGTGGCAGGGCTTGCCTTGCGTGCACCGGCAGCCATGGGGTGCAGTGACTGGGCTGCACCAGACCCACAGGGTGAGGCAGCAAGGGGCTCTGAGGAGAGGCTCTACAAGCAGTAGGGACAGGCCCTTGGCACCTCCCGTAGCCACTGCACACAGCATGGCAGAGTAGCAAAAACACATGACATGTCTTGTTGGGAGACCTGGACACTGCTACTAAGTAGTTTGGGACTTTAGGCAAGCTGCCTCGGTTTCTGCCTTTGTCAAATGAGGGATTGGATTAAATTTCCTTAAAGTCGCTTCCATTTGTCTTTTTATTATGGTGCCTGAGGTCCTTCACACATAGCAGGTGTCTATCAATTGATTGCCAGGCAAAGAGGCCTGTGATAGTGGGCTGAGAAGTGTGCTAGGTGTGTGTCTCTGGAGCAGGTGGCTGAACCGCAGAGCCCTGAGCAGCATGGCAGGAGCCAATGGACCTGCTTCCTGATCCCGGCTCTGCCGCAGTCAGCCTGGTGACTTTGAGTGAGACACACCACTGCTCTGCACCTCAGTGTCCCCATCAGAGAACAGAAACACCAGGCGCAACTTACCCTGGGGTGTCAGGAAACAAGAGGCATTCTGTTCTTGTGCTAGCTGGTCAGAGGGGACAGTGACACAGGACACAGAGTGGTAGCTTCTCTGGGAGTCTGCTCCCTGGTAGGAGTCGGTGGTCTCTGAAGTACACTGTAATTGAGTGGTTACGAGGGTGGAATCCAGAGTCAGACTGTCTGCATTCAGATTCCCCAGCATCCTAAATGCCAGGCAAGTTACAAACCTCCTTTGGGTCTCATTGACTTCCATCTCTAAAATGGGAATAACCATCATAGAGCATACTTCATAGGATTTTTGGGAAGATTAAATAAAGGGAAACACATAAAATGCTTATAATTATGTCTGGCACATTCAGCAAGTGCTAAATAAGTGTCAGCATTGTCACTGCATGCCCCCCCCTTCCAGCTTTGGGTGCCCACCAATGTCCCTTTAGTGTGCACAGAGTCATGTATTCTTCCAGGGAAGAGTAAGTGGGGCTGTCCGAACCTTCAGCTGCACAGGGTAAGCATGTTCATTTATGCATTCCACAGATATCACCAAGTGCCCTCAGCTAGGTTTGGAGAGACAACGTTACATGGAGCTCCCAAGTTGGCTGAGAACTGGACTTACCAGAAGAGCACACAATGGGTGTCTTCCCTGTGTGGTGAGCAGGGCAGGCTTGTGAATGGGTGAAAGGGTTTTATAAGGCCAGCTGGACACCAAAGTGGTGTCAGTGCCAAGTATAAGCCTAAAAGCTTCCCATCAGACTTTAAGGCCCTAGTGGGGGGACTTGGGGCAGAGCCAAAACAGGTTGAGTGAGCTCTTCATTGGGGATTTTACTGTCTCCTTCTAAAGCCAACTGATTGCACTAGTGTTTACCCTCTCTCAATGTCAGCTGTGACTGGCTGATTTTTTAGATCACTAGCCACACCCTCTCAAACATTAGAACAGTAAATTGTCCCCATCAAGGTCAATAATTTTTTTTCAGTTCCAGAAGAAAGATGATGACTTTTACATGTGTATGATTTTATCCCTGGGAGCATCTGTGAAATATGCAGCATTCTCTTATGCAGCTGGGAAATGACTTTAAAAATATTATCTCTGATCCATCCTCATATTTTCAAGAGGGAGCTTATTATTCCCATTTCCCAGATGGAGTAACTGAGAACAGAGTCAGGAGACAGCTTGCTCAGAGACCCAGAACCACAGAATGATTTTGTAGTGGGGCCAAGACTGAGTTCTTATTTCCTGCCTCACAATCTATTGCAGCCCAGGAATGACCTTTCTGGGCAATGCTAGAAACATGACCATATGAAATGGAGAATTTAGTTGCAATCCCCTGGACTATGTCCAGGATACTAAAATGAGTGTGCTGCTCTTGTGAAATGCATTCCAAGAGCTATTCCTGTTCTGAGTGTAATTTAGGGCGAAGCAGATCTTCCAAGGAGCCTCCAGGCTAATTCCAGCCCCTTTCCCCACTCCAGCCCTGTGGATGATGACTTGCAATCCACGTCAACAAAGATTTAACCCTACACTGTGAAGGGCACCACTCTGCTAGATGTTTATAAAGGAACCAAGATGAGAAGGAATTTCCCTCGAAAGATGAGCATGAGGATGAATACGGAGAGGAAATATCGGCCCCAGCCTGTGTATGCACCAGCCCTGCACATGCAAGTCACACGTAAGTCCCATGTTCTATGCTCCCATGTTCTATGCTCCAGCTGACCTACTAGGAAGCCTAAGGACCATCGTGCTACTTTCAGCAGCTGCCAGAGGCCCTCCTCTCCCCATTCTAGAGAGGCTCCTACTCCCCTCCAATTTCAAATGACTCCTTATTTCGGGCTGCTTCCCTTGCCCTGGGACTTTGCCTTTGCATTTGTGCTTTGGTTTCCCTATGTTTTGTTCTCAGGGCCTTGGATTTGGACTCATCCCTCTGGCACACGCTCCTCTCAATTTCGCCATTCTTTCTACATCAAAACTGATCTTTGGCCCCTGTACTACCTTTCCGCAAAACTCAGCACAATTTAACAGATGCACAGGCACAAGGCAGCTATACTAGGATTTGCATATCATTCAAAAACAAAAATGATACCGTTGCTCTCTTCAAAGTATTTATAATTTAATAGAGAGGATGAGAAAAGAACTGGTTGGATTTCTCTCAAAAAAATGGAGGAGATGGGTGTGGAGGTGCAAACCTGTAGCCCCAGCTACTTAGAAGACTGAGGCTGGAGTATCATTTGAGCCCAGGAGTTTGCATCCAGCCTGTGACACATAGAGAGACTCTGTCTCAAAAAAAAAAAAAAAAAAAAAAAAGGAAAAATAGCTCTTTGTTGCATGCATATTTGAAAACTGGTAGGAGTTTAACCTAAATTCTTTCTGGAAACAACGGCATTGGTTGAAAGTGGATTTAAAAGAGGATAAAGGTGTGGTAAGCATTTGCTGGATTTTAGTTTCATGTTGGACAGAGTAAAAACGTTTACAAATGTTGGTACACATTTGCTTGCCTTTTCAATGTATGAGACAGAAAGCCCTATAAACAGATTTTTCCCAGGGCAAATGGGAAAGAACCAACCATGGAGAAAAAGGGGATTTAAAAGTGTATTATATGAGTCAGCCTGGGCTACCATACAAAATACTAGACAAGGTGGCTTAAACAACAGAAATTTATTTTCTAAGTTCTAGAGGCTGGAAGTCCAAATTCAAAGTGTCAGCATTGTCAGTTTCTGGTGAAGGCTCTCTTCTTGGCTTGTACATGGCATCTGCTTGTTGTGTCCTTACTTGACAGAGAGAGAGAGAATGCTGCTGATGTCTCTTTTATAAGGGCACTAATCCCATCATGAGGGCCCCACCCTCATGACCTCATCTGACACTAATTACCTCCCAAAGGCCCCATTTCCAAATATTATGACATTGGGGGTTAGGACTTCAACATATGAATTTGAGGGAGGAGAGATACAATTCAGTTCATAGTAGGTATATAAAATTATTTTGTCAAGTTGCAGATCAAAGCTAAGCTTCTCTAAGATTGTATTGTTTAACATTCAAAATTAAGTGAATTAATATATGTGACATGCTCGTGTCAGGTCCGTTAGTATAGGTAGGAAAGTGAGACCCGAGCAGAAGTATGGAACAGACTGTGTGAACAAACCGGATACTGAGTTAGAAAACACACTGCGAAGTAAGAGTAACCATGTCACAGAATATTAGCTAAGAAAAGTGAGACATAGCGGAGAAAATATGAAAACAAGCAACATAAACAAATGGGATGCTGAGTAAGAGAACACAATGTAACAATAAAAAGATAAGGGAAACCACAACTATCACACACACACACACAAATAAAACAGAAACAACACAAGGCACATCATACGACATTACAGTTTGCCACCCTCCCACAGTGGGCTTTGGGTGCCACGACACAACCGGGCCTAACCATGCTAAGGTGAAACCTGTCCCCACCATGGCAGGAAGGAGACAACATCCCCACTGGTCAAGGAAAAAAAAATAGAACGAGAAGAGACAATGTCAGGAAGGAGGAGAGACCAGACAGGAGAAAAAGGGATGACACAGAGACCCCAGTGCCAACTGTCTGCTGGGACGTGTGCCTACTCCTGCCCCTTTTGGAACATACTATGGTTTGCTGATTAGAAACCTAAAGAGACTCCAGCACCAATGTGTGCCTGCTTTTCTCCCTTTAAGCATGAACTTTCACTTTAATAAACTTCCTTGTTTCCTGTTTCAAAAATATCTCTTGCTTTCATTCTTCGATTGCAAAAAGACAGGAACCGAGGAGTTCAACAGCTGGTAACAGGTCCATAATATGGACTACATCAAGATTTGCTCATATTATTGGAATCCTGTTTCATATAGCTTTAATATAATTTTTTTTACTAGAAATGCATAGAACTATTCTTGTAAATTACCGGTTTTTGTTGGCATCATTACCAGCTTTTGCTTCAGCATCTATAATCACTGGAGTATCCTTACTAGGATGTCTGGGAGGACACTTGACTTTTCTCTTCCCGCTTTATCTGCACAACCTTCAACAATAAGATAATTTAGTTTGTGTGGGAGATTTGGGGAAACTATGCTTGAGATTTTAATGGCCTTTACAGATACTAAACAATTTTTAGAAAGGTTCCCTGACTTAATTTTTGTAACAACCTTAAAAGAAAGGTATTATTATGACCGTTGCCCTAATTTAAAATGAGGAAAACTTGATTCAAAGGGATTCAGTGTTCAAGGTCACCTATTAATAGCATTGAAGAGGCAGTGTTTGGATTCCACCCAGGTCATCTCATGTCAAGGCCAAAGCTCTTCTTAGTCTACGGATGGCTTTTTAAGACAAACAAAATTCCTCCTCTTGGGGATTACTGGACAGTGCACTACCTACTGCCACAAAGACCAAGCAGTTGCGCAGGCAGTGACAGCAAACTGGGCGTGAGGTAACGTGTAGTATTGATAGACATGTTCACCACATACAACCTCACCCACATCATGCATCTGTGCCCTGAATAGCTGCCTATAATCAAAACACTGTAGAAACAGGGAGCAAGGACACCAAAATCCTTGGCTTCAGAAGGAATTATCCAGAAATAAGACAGAAAACATGTGAATGGAACCGTGAGCTGGTAGTGCCCATTTTTTTCCTGTCTTCCGTCCATTTGCATCCTCTCCCACTTCCAAGCCAACAGATAAAGACCTTTAAGCTGGGTAGAGAGAGGAGAGTTGAAGAGGAGACAAGAGGATCAGAAGCAATGTGGAAGTTGTGAATCCTTTCAATGCCCCCATAGTCAAATCACAGATGTGGGCGTGTCTGGTGGGATTACACGAAGGAACCCCTATTAAACTGAGGATCTTAGAATGGACAGATCGTATGTCTTGTTTCCTGCATGAAGTCTAGAGAGATACAAGCCTGGCCCGCTGTGATGTATCAACAGTGGGGTAGAAATGGTGACACGACATAATGGAGCCAGAGGCTATCCTGAGTCTCCTACATCCTTGAAGGGGTGTGAATCGTCATCCAAAAATACCCAAGGTTCCTGAGTGGGACACAAAAGCTATCCAGGAGAGAGCAAGGTCATGGAGACTTGGGGCCAAGACAAGGGAATACCACATCAGAAGCACGCATCCCAGGGACAGGACTGCTGGTTCTGGGAGGACACGGCTACAACGCACTGGATTGCTGGTAAATGGGAGGGTACCTGAGATGGGCACAGGACAGGGTACATCAGAAGCAGCGGGTCAGCAGAGCACCAAGGCAAACCAAGGCTGAGAAGCAGATGTCCAGCCTACCTCCTCCCCTGCCACCCAACACTACGTTGGCGAGTGTGAGAGTAGCTAGCCAGACAGTAGTGGCTGAACAGCACTCTCCCACTGAAACAAAGACCATCAAGGATAAGGAGAAAGCAGAAGAAGAAAATCTTGACTATAATGTGGTCATCATAATGGTTATACTAATTGCCTGTAATGACTGGGAAAACAGTGAATGTAACTGAGTTTACCTGAAAGTAATTACATTAACTTTTCTGTTTCGATTTAATGAGAATTCAAGATGGAAAGTAAAGCTGGAAACACGAAGAATAAAGAAAGGTACTTTTCTTGCCCACCTGTGTCTGTTCTGTGGATGAATAGTTGTAACAATTAGCTATTGTTTATCAAGTGTCAACTTCGTGTCAAGTACTTTATTCATATCATCTCATTTAATCATAATAACTTCATCATGTATGTATTACTGTCCCAACTACGAAAGACCAGGGAGATTAAGTTACCCACCCAACGTCACCCTACTAATCGTCAGTAAAGCCAGGATTTGTATCCATATCTATATGACTCTAAAAACATACATTCTTGGGATTGGAGGGAAGATTTTCTCCAGTATGCCATTTGTACCTTTGACTTTTAAACCATATGACCATATTGTTACCTACATAACAATAAATAACACGTTATCTGACTTCATATCCACCCTGTATAAAAGCATATCGACATTCGCAAACCACTAATTTTCTTTCTCATCTGCTCTTTACAAGAATCCATAAGGCACTGACCCCTGAGAATTGGACCTCCACTGGGCCGCAAAGCTGCCCTTCCCTTCATTAGGGATGAGCAAGCGGGTAGGCTGAGACGGCCTCGCGCTCTAGAGAGAAAATGCAACTAGTAAACTTGGGAGGTATAGGCACTCTGAAAGGCCTGCAAGACTTTGCTCACTAAAAATGTTTTTCATAAAGTTAGAACATAAGAAGCCGATATTCATAAAACTAAGCTGTCCCAGTGGATACTAATTGAGTTTTGAAATATTTTATGAATTTCCTTATGCTCATATAACCAGACTCAGAAACTTAGATTTTATTAAGTCAGAGTCCTCTTAAGTTTATACTCAAGGTTATTTTTTAACTTTTGTCTTTAGCAAAATACTTTATGAATTTGTTTTGTAATTTAATATCTTAAAATAATGTCCTTCATTAAAATTTATTATTAGAAAGCTGGACAGGACTGGTGGCTCATGTCTGTAACTCTAGCACTCTGGGAGGTCAAGGTGGGAGGATTGCTTGAGCTCAGGAGTACAAGATCAGCCTGAGCAAGAGCGAGACGCTGTCTCTACTAAAAATAGAAAAATTAGCTGAGCGTGGTGGCACACACCTGTAGTCCCAGCTACTCAGTAGGCTGAGATAGGAGGATCGCTTGAGCCCAGGAATTTGAGGTTGCTGTAAGGTAGGCTGACAACATGGCACTCTAGCCTGGGCAGCAGAACAAGACTCTGTCTCAAAAAAAAAGAAAGAAAGAAAAACAAGAAACAAAAATTTATTATTAAAAAGCCAAATAAAAATAAAATGCTTTTTGAAAAAAAAAATGTTTACTCATTACCTATGTGAATCCAGACTTTGGACGGGGGCGGGGCGGGACGTGGCAGCACTATGCTGGCAGACCCCACATGCTAGGGGCAGGGAATGCGGTACAAACAGCGGAATGTCCTTTGCTCTCCAATCTTTGCTGTCCTCTAAACACAGAGCCGGCCAGCACCACCGGTTTCCCAGTAGATTGCCCGTGGCCCTGCGGGAATGGGACGCCCCATCTAAACAACGGACAGAAAACAGAAAATCATTGCCCTGATTGAATGAAGACTCAGGGGTTAAATTTTCATTTCATATCTAATCATTGGAAGTGGGAGAGAAAGATTATTCTAAAAATGATTTTAAGAAGGGGAAAAAAAGAGAATGATATTCTAATCCCTCTGATCCACAATACTGACGATTTTCCAAATGGGAATCATGATCCTGTTCTCAATATCTGTAACTATAAACTTCAGAAAATTTGGAAGAGAAAGAAAAAGGAGAATGAGGGGAAGAAGAGGAGAGTGGCAGCAATAGACGAGATGGATTCACCTGTGAGTGGTTGTCATTTGTATGTGAAATTATCTCTGTCACCAATCTGGGGTATGTATCTGGCTATGTCTCTATGAATTTTCCACTTAACCCTTACTTAGCTCATGCATGTCTTACCCAAGTTCAGAATCTCATTTCTGAGTCTTCCTCCCTAGTGTCTCAACAATACCCTCAGATCATCCATTAGCTCTAGGAGCTTACACCATTGGAAGGAGGTTTATATTTATCTTCCAGGGGCAGAACTCAGAACCCTCCAGATACGCCTAATCCTGTAGGCCCAGCATGAGTACATGGCTACTCTTGACTTCTGATGTTAAGATAGACTTGCCCAGGTCACTATAGTTCCTCCATGCAAAGATTACAAGTCTTCAAGTGCACATTCCCTTACTCAGCCATCATTCTCCAGAGCACAAACACTGGTGCTAGGTGCTTGTGTCTGGAGGGGCTCCCACCATGAACCTTGTGATGCATGCCCAGATCTACTCTCCCCCCTCAGGTAGACAGCATCATTAGTCCCAGTTCTCCACCCCTCCCTGTTTCCACATCCTTTGCCACGTGACTTTGGAGTCACACTTTCTCCACTAACGGGGCAGAGTATATCCTCCCTCCGCCCCTTGAATGTACATTGGGCCATGTGACTTGCCTTCACCAACCAAAAAAGGAAGAAACAACAGTGTGTCAGTTCTATGACTGAGCCTTAAGAAGCCTAATGTATCTTTGCTTGTGGAACTGAACTGAGCCACCCAGCCAAGGCCCACCTAGATCAGTTGAGCTCCAACAGACCCGCACCTACTTGAACAAGCCTGTTGGAAATCAACAGAGCCACACAGCGGAGCCCAGCACAGACCAACCAACTCTTACTCAGCTAACAGACCCCTGAGCTAAATAGTGCTTATTGCTTTTGCTCCTGATATTTTGTGGTTGCATGTCCCACAGCATTAGTGTGGTCACAGTTAACTGGTGCATTGTGCTCAGACCATTGTGATTCCCCCTTTCCTCAAGATGATTTCATTTTCAGGGACATTATAGATCTTCCCTATCCCTGGTCTTGGTTAGGGGCTCCCCTGGCCTACCTCCAGTGGATCGCTATAACTTTGATCCTTGAGACACAAGGTTGAGATCTTAGCTCCCATTTTCCCAGAAGGCTCCTGGGATCCTTTTGCAAAAAATTCATAGCCCTTCCTAGAGCTTCCCTACCCAAGAAGACAGGCAAGTTTGTGAAGGCTCAAAAATCAGAAAGTCCACTTTCATTTTTCTCCCAGAAGATAATAATCTGATCAGCCAACTCTTATGTAAGTGACAGGCATTTCTCAGGATACACCTTTTTAGAGACCTGAAAGTTTCTCTGGCTAGAAAAAAGTCTCTGACAGTGCACTGTATTATTAACATATAAATAGAAGTCTTGGTGAGGTACCCTATTACATATACAGTAGTCCCCCCTTATCTGTGGTCTATGATTTCAGTCACAGACTGAAATCTGTGGTCAACCACAGTCTGAAAATATTAAATGAAAAATTTCAGAAATAAACAATTCATAAGTTTTAGATTGCATGTCATTCCAACTAATGTGATGAAATCTCACTCTGTCTGATCCATCCTGCCCATGACATGAATCATCCCTTTGTCCAGCGTATCCATGCTGTATATGATACCCACATAGATCACACTACATCTTAGTGCAATGTGTTGTCCTGATCACTTAGTAGCTGTCTCCATTATCAGATGAAAAAAACGCAATGCATATCAGATTCAGTACTATCCACAGATTCTGGCATCCACTGGGAGGTCTTGGTATGTATCCCTCATGGATAAGGGGAGACTACTGTATAATTATTGTGTAGTGATTTTAAGAACTAATTTTACTTTTAAGGAAACCGAAGCATAGAAAGGGTGTATGTCTCCCCAAGATTCAAATGCCTAAGGAAAGATAGCCAGGATCAGAACTAAGATTTTCAAGTTCTCCAGTTTTCTTGACATTTAAACCATTCTGGGGTATCTAAGGAATCCCAATAAATAGTTCCCCTCTTTGCCCTTGTGCCGTACAAACTGACAAATAAAACAAAGAACTGGTAAATGGAGAATGAAAATACGGTTTGTTTCTAGTAGAGACCAGGTTGGAGGATATGGCTATTAGCCAAGTGGACCTGCCAGTACTGTACCCAAAGGAGGAAAGAAACAAAAAACTCTCCCCTAGAAGAACAAAATAAAATGCTTTCTCTCTGTGAGTAACTCACTCCCAACAGGAAGAAGAGTGGAGCTGAGCTGAGCATGCCCAGATGCATCAGTTAGTTAACAAACCCCATCCTCCCTAGCGGGAGAATGAGTAATAGGGAGGAAGAGGCAGGAGTTACACTAAATTAGTTCCGTTCAACAAAAGGAAACATCCTGAGTTGGGTAAAACTATTCCTACAGTATACCAGCTTTATTTAATATCAATCTAAGTTAAGCTTCCATAGAAAAATCCACATCTCACCAACCCCCACTAGTTCCATAAAGCGAGGTATGTATGTCTTCTATCTCTCCTTTAACAAAGACCATAGCAATTTTTCCAGCCTTAAACTCTGAAGTGTGAGGTAGAGTGGGATAGGGTGTATACTAAACCATCCTGAAATCATACCTCCGTATTCAACCATCATTTCTGCCTCTGTACAAAATTGACCTGGCTGGCCCTGACCCAAGAAAACCTCTCTGTGTTTCTTCAATTTGTTAACTAATAAGAGACTATCTTGATTCTAACAAAGTTGTCATTTCCCACCCACCTTCACCTTCAGATTTAGTGGTGTTCTTTTTTGCCCAAATGAATTTATCTTCTTCTAGAAAAATCATCTGTTAGCAGAATCTGGATCTTAAATAAATTGCCATCTTGGCATATTTCTAATCCATTACCAAGTCCAGCTATGTATTAGCTTCTTGAAGCTAATGCACGATGCACAGTAAACATTTAAAGAATAAGAATTGATAGATGGATTCCCCAAACCAAGACAGCAAAGGCTGCCAATTGCCAAAGGCTTTTATAAAGTGGATAGAGAGCAGGATGGTTCTCATCATACCCTTCCTCCACCACCTTGATTCATCTACAGTGGAAAAGGCGGATGGAGAGAGTGTGGAAATGTATATGTGTATGGGTGTGTGTGTGTGTGTGTGTGTGTGTGTGTGTGTGTTTCAAATTGCATTCTTCGGCTACATTTCTAGTGAGATGATTAAAGAACTTTAGCTCTTTGCAACCAGTCCAGCCAAAAGTTTGACTATACTTTGCCTTCCCAATGTGGTTCTCATTTGCTTTCAACTTTATTCATTTCTTACTATTTGTTTTTCAGAGAAAAAGACAGCAAGAAAAATCAACCTTAGGCTTCATTAATTAAGACCTACATTCTTGTTGGCATATTTCAGGAAGATGATAGGTAACTTTTGCCCTACTCTATGGAGAACCTTATAATGTGGTTCTATTCATTCATCAGGGATCAGTGCAGTTTGGGGACCCATCCCAGTTTGATGTTCCTTAAATTCTTTTTCATATGGGATTGTGGATGTTGCATCAGCTTGTAAACAAATGTTGCTCTCTGCAGAGCTCTAGCAAGCAACCACTAGGATAATGTCCTAGATCTTCACTGGGAAGAAGACAAGGAGCAAGGATTTGTATCTGACTTTGTGATTTTTACAATAAAAAAATAGAAAGAAAGTAAGCACTGGATCTCTCACTCCTCCCACTCCCAAATGCCAAGCATTTTAGTTCTGATTCTCTATTTACTTGGTATGTGAGATCCTGACCCATCTTAAGCTAAGTCTCATTTTTCATGATAAATAAAAGTAAAGGTAGGGAAATTTGAGGTTATTTTCCCAAATGGAACCAGATAGTGTGAGGAAGAGAAGCCATATGTCTCCCTCCTCATCTATTCTCCTCTTCACATTTATGCCTCTGGAAAGACTGACATGGATCAGTCACTTAGTCCAAGCCCCTTTTATCATTTTCACCAAAATAAAACATTCGGGCTGCGATTCCTTAGATAAGAATGGATCCTTAAGGAAAGCCCTCCGTCTATTTATTCCACTATTCTGCTCAAGGCAATAGTGTGTGGGGATTCAGAGATGAATTGACAACCTATATAAAAGGAGTGCATGTACAGAACAGAACAGACAGACACGGAACAGAAAAAGGAGATGTATAAAGGGACAGTGAGGAGGAGACATTGCGATGTTGATGTCACTGTTCCTTGGTTTGGTGACTCTTCACACACCATTGCAATTCTAAACTACTCCTCTGGCACTGTAGCCAGGTGGAATGCGGTTAGGGTAAGCAGACACAGAAAGGCCCCATGTACCCTGAATGCATGTGTGGGATGGGTCAGTGATCAGTTCCTCTTGCTTTGACCAAGGTGTTCTGAGCAACTGGAAACATGGAATTTCTACCTACTGAGATGAAGAAGCTTGCAGGATTGAGTCCTGGGGCACCCCAATATTGAGAAGCCAGGAAGATGAGGGCAGACCAGCAAAGGAGACTGAGAGGCCAGAGGAGAACTGATAGAGAATTATGTCCAAAAGCCCAACTGAAGAAAGGATTTGCAGAAGGTAGTGATCTACTGTCTCGGATGCTACTGACAGCTCAAGATGAGGACTGAGAATTAAACTTGGAACTGTGAGAGTTCTCACCCATATGGCACCCTATCCATGAGTCTCAGTTCTTTGGTGGCAGCAGTTTTTGAAACCATGGGGTTCTTTCCTCCAGTGGCTGCTTTGCTGGGCACCACTCAGTTCCAGCCCTGTAGCCGTGGAGGGCAGAGGAATCAGGAAGCTCCTTGGGGCCCCAGTTTTTTCTGTTCTCAACACTCCTGCATTCTCACTCAGTGGCCTTCTGCTGTGTGCTCCCTCCCATTACACTTCCCAGACCGTAGCCACTGCCACCTGAGATGTGTTAAAAGCTGGAGCAATGGTGGGCAAGGTGAGGGGGCCAGGGAGGCTTGAGGCCACCCCACGCTGCTCGGGGAGGAAAATGACAATGCCCCAATCCTCCTGTCCCCTGGCATCAAAGCCACTCCACTTCTCACTCTTCCTAGACCAGGAAGAGAAGACTGGGGTAAAGGGGAGGCTCTGAAAGCACAGCATGGTCCCTGTCTCTAGTGGCCCAGCCAGGAAAGTCCCTCCAGAGACGTTTGTCTCCCTGCACCCTGCTCCACCTGCCCCATCGCTGGCCACTTGCCAGTTTAAGAGCCTCAGGACCGTGTTGTCATGCCATGTCCCACTGTGGATCTACAAATTTTTCTTGTGGTTGAATTGAATCCAACACTCCTCTCTGTCTGCTCCCGCTATGCATTCTCCATGCTTTTACTCAAACCCTCCTTGGATTTTTTTATGTACTTCTCTGCGTTTCGCAGTAGATTTTATACTCACAGGGAGCCAATATTCTGCCAAATCCCTCTCTCTATCATTCACACTCACACGTAGCACCTTACTGTACTAGTCAGGACACCTTCAGCCAAAGTAATAGAAAACCCGACTCAAATGGATGTAAATGACAGTGTATCATCTTATATAACAAGAAGTCCCAAGTTATAGTGTCTCCGGGATTGGTTAACGTGGCCCCTCAGTGGCATGAGCAAGGGCTCAGTGTCTCTGGATCTTTTTTCCTCTGCCATCGTCTGCATGTTGGCTCATGACCTGGGCTAGCCCTCCTCAGAGTCACGAGCCTGCTATGATCTACAGACGTGGCAGTCTCCAGCAGCCGCTCTTTGTAAGAATGAGGAAATCATTTTCAGAAGCTCCCTGGCAAACATCCCCATACATTCATTGACTGGAACAGAGTAGCATGCCTGTCCCTAAACCAAACACTGCCATAGAAAATGGGCTCCTCATGACTAGGCTAATCAGCTTTTACGCCTGAGCAACGGCATAAACTTTTCTAAGCAGGCACCTGTGGGATGGGAGCAACTCTTCCAAGTGCACAGTTACATGGAGGAAGGTGAAACACCTGAGAAAAATCCGGGCTCCACTAGCAAGGAAGAAATTAGAGTAGGGTGGGATGGGTTGGGGGCATAAATCTGGCACGTGTGGCCTACAGTGGCTGCTAAAATAACACACGATAGCAATGTTTATTGAATTTCATTTCACCTTAGCTTGGATTGTTTCCTCAGTTTGGGGAACAGAGGTGTGAGGAGATAGGACCCAGATCAGAAAGGCTTTGCGAAGGAGAGGGAAGAAAATAGTAGGGAAGGTTGGGAGCCTGAGGCCCTCCCCTGCTGAGGAGTCAGTGCAGTGCGAAGTCTCAGGAGAGCAAAACAGAAGGCAACACTGAAATGCCTCTGCGTACCCAGCACTGCATTAGGTTATCCACACACATTATCCTATTAATATTTAATCCTCATAAGATCCCTTCTAAAATACAAACTATCATTCTCCTATTACAGATGAAGAAATCAAGGCTCAGAGAAGCTGGGTAACATGCCCAGTGCACAGAAGAAAGAATGGTGTTGCCGCTGACAATGGCTGCAGCCTACCCTCAAGGTCCCAATCTCTAAGGCATCGCAGGAACAGAGACCTACACAACACATACTTTGTTATTATCTGGGGCTTTGGGCCCCACCTCTCGATGAAATCTGTTGGCAAGAGGCACTGTTAGTGAGAAGGAAGATTTTAGGAGGGTGGGAATATTGGAGAGCATCAGGAATGGAGAAACAAAAAGGAAATTTACAAAACCCAACTAGCTAAAATAAAGTACTAATGTTAAATCATTAGTTTGTTAAATGATGGATTTACCAAACTAGCAATTACAATTGAATTCCTATTTTCGTTAGCGACTCACAGAGTTTATAGCAATTCATGTTGTTTGCAATACTTTCAACAGACTTTGCAGAATTTTTCTAAATTTCGTTTCCCAGAGGCTTTGCCACAGCCAGAGGAGCTAAGTATCATAGGAGAATTCTGCATATGAGAGAGCTTTGTACGTGTAGATCCTTGATGAAGGAGTGGGCCCCCACTTTCAGGGATTTTGAGTGCACTCCTTGGGAGGAATGCCTGTGAAGCAGTGAGGGGTGGCCACATAGGCAGCCAGCAATGCTGAATCAGCCAGGACCATGCATGCAGGGACCTACGTGGCACCCCTCACAGGCAAGCCGGGGGCTAGATGTTGAGGAATCCTAAATGCCAAATTAGTGAGTTTGAAATTCCTAGGTGGTGCTGAGGAACCACTGGGCACTGTAGTGATAAGAATATAGATGATACCTGCTGCACTGCCTGGCACACAAGACGCGCCCAATGCACACCCACTGAATGAACAGCTCACCTCAACACGCTCCATGTTCTTTTGCTTCAACTTGAGCAGCAAGGCTGTAAGCACCATCCTCTTTATAGCAGAAGCCAACTACACTGAGAGCAGGTCTGCTCTCATTCGGTAGAGGCCACAGCTACATCTTTTATATTAGCGTATAGGACTGCCAAAAGTTGTCACATTATTATTATTTAATAATCATCACCTTTATCAGTTGATAAGTAGCTGTCCTGCAGAATGGAGCATGGAAGGTGCTGAACCCATAGCTCAAAGACTGATGGCTCAAAACTGTCTTCTGCTGCTAACATTTAAAACCTCATGGTGTGGGGACTAGTTAATAGGTAAAAATTAAGGTATTCAAGGGATTATATAAAATAATGCATATTGTCTCAATTTTATTATCTTCTTTATGAGAATGTTTAGAATGTGTTTAAGTCCACTAAATTTGAACACCAAACACCAAGTGCTGAGATCTCAGTGAAATTTAGCTTACTCTGTTGAGGCAAATTCCCCTTATCATCCACCCATCCCACTCCCAGTAACAGCTTCCAGTTCAGCTCCAACTTCAACTACCTCCCTGAAACTCCGTTGCTCATTTTCGCAAACAGATGTTCCTCAGTGCACAATGGGGTTAGCCTGGCCTACTTTAAACATGCTCAGGACACTGACACTAGCCTACAGTAGGCAAAAATCATCTAACGCGAAGGCTATTTTATAATAAAAGATTGAATATCTCATGTAATTTATTGAATATTGTACTGAGAGTGAAAAACAGACTGGTCGTATGGAAACTCCAAGTACAGTGTCTACTGAGTGCCTATCACTTTGCACCATCTTAAAGTTGAAAAATTGTAAACTGAATCATTGTAAATTGGGGATAATCTGTATATATACATAAATTACACATATTACACGTGTATGTAAGTTATGTGTGACATATATACATATACATTTGGAGGCCCTCCATTAATGCTTTTGCCTCATACTCTATATCTGCCTATTCAATACAGTAGCCACGAGCCACGTGTGATTGTTTACATTTAAATTTAAACGAATCAATATTAAGTGAGATTTAAAATTTAGTTCCTCTGTCAAACTAGCCACATTGAAAGTGTCTGCAGCCATGCGCAGCTCATGGGTATTCTATTCTGTATGAACATCACTCAAGTTTTTTTAAGGAAGCACTGCCCTGTGTCACTGTTGGTGTCTTTCTGCATCTCTTCATGCTAGTACCAGATTCTTGGAAACCCAGAGGAGGTATATTTTTACTTCAAGAAAGTGTTCATTCTTTTCCCATTCCATTCAGCAAAGCCCGAAGCTAATATGCGTCTCAGCACAGACAGGGCTTTATCCTAGGTTTGGGGGGTGGGGTGGTGCAGAACTGGAGAGTACCGGCTGCCAGGAGTTGGAAGGAGTCACACTTTCACTGTTTCCCTGCCACCTGAGCACCAGCCCCTGGCTTCTGCGTGGGAGCTCCGAGACCCTGAGTGAATGGCAGTGATGACATATTTAATGAAAGGTAAATATTTACAGTCAGTCTCCAGCAGATGTACCCTGTGGGTGGGGGGTGAGCGGGTGGGTCAGCCAGGCTGTCAGCACAGGAGCTGGGATCCCGTAGTCATGCTCTGTGGATCTCACCAGATAGGTTACTATGTGCCTAAACTTGACCCTGTTGCTGTTCTGAAATCAGAGCAGGTGGGGACCTGGTGGATCAAGGTGCTGTCGGGAGCTCTCCAACTTCAGAAGGACAGAAGTGTGCTTGGAGCTGGAGCAGTTTTCCTTGTGCTGTCTCTGAAAACTCCCAGAGAGGCACAGAAAAGCCATCCAGACAGTATCCTGGGACACTGCTGGCATGCAGCATAGAGACAGGGAAGCGGCTGGCATGCAAAAGTCCAGCACTCTCAGACTAAGGGGGCTCCCAAGGGTTCACATTGCACACCTCCTGCTCCAACAAGGATGGTTGCCATTAAAAAGAGAAGCTGCAGGAATGGAGAGCTGTTTCTCCAATTCGCCCATGAGATAGCCGTAACACTGGTTCTCAACACCAGCGACACAACACCCTCTTTTTAGGATACATATTTGGTCATTGCTCCCTTTACCATCTTAAGCTTAAACTCATAGATAGTTTAACCCACCTGTGCACATTATTATAAAAATCAATATAACATCTTAACTTTAATATAAAGGTGGAAACATTATATGATTTTAAAAATGCATTGCAATATGTATACATTAACACATGAACAGACTAGAACACATAAGTGGGTCACATGCTTGCACAGACATGAAATGATTATCTGAATTTAAGAGAAGTGAAAATATCAGAAGACATTCTATACAAGAAGTACAGGAAAAATAAAACAGCAGAAATATAGTACACTAGAATAAAACCTGTATTCAGATAAATAATAGTAGACCAGCCTGATTATTTGTAGGTGATAAGAGATAAAAGGAAATAACCTTAATTAAAGACACAAGATGTGTTTTACATATAGGTCAATGAAGAATGGAAAGGAGAAAACAGCTACGGGAGATAAGACACAAATGAAGATCAAGAATTCAGCAGAAGCAGGAACCTATGAAGTAGCTAAAAGAAATGTAGGTCCTCAGAGAGTCCATGGAAATATGCACAGGGAGGGGTGGGAATTCCCACTCTCCATCAGATGGGAGCTAGAGGCAGTTTTCAGTATTGAAGAGAGGGGTCACCCCGTATGACCAGAGGACCAGGGACACCTGGGAGTCTGGATCTTGGATTACAAATCACAGGCCAGGTAGTACTGCTGTCACGGTGTGAGATTTCTCAGCAGGATAAACCACGTACCTGGTTTAGAGTAGGTGTTCCACAAAGGTTGATGTCAACTGAGTGAATGTGCCATTTGGTCGATGGCACTCTCATGTAATTTAGACCAGTAGCCTACTTATATCGAGGTTGTCATTTATTGAGTGCCACTGTGATAATGCTTTATCTTTATTACCTAATTCTTATTAACAACCCTGTAAGGTGTATACTATCTTCACTTCACAGGGATGAAAAGCCAGAGTTAAGAAAGTAAAATCCAGATCTTGTGGAGCTCTTGGTAGGATGTGAGAAAACCAGGATTCAAGCACAGCTGTATCACAGTTGAATCTTACCACCACCCTAGTGGGTAGCTGGGTAGAAACGGGAATCACTGTTCCCATTCTGGTTTTGAGTCCCCTGAGGCCAAGGGCAGTGACGTGACTTGCCCCACGCTGTCTGGCAGCCCTCTTCTGCCGGCACGGTCCCTATCTCTCAGCACGTGCAATGTATCTTGTGATATTTACATCATATTTTGTTTTAGGGATCTCGGAAATCAGCTGTAATCTTAAGCAAATTAAATTAAACTCTACTGGCAGGATATGAGCATGGTAATTTATCAACTGTTTCATAATAGAGACCAGAAATTTAAATGTCACTTGGAGTATTTAGTTAAGATCTGTGCTCAGTATGGGAACAATTAGCTAACAGATTGCAAATAAATTCTCTGATTACTCTCAGGGATGGAATAGTGACTTGCTACAAAGCCACTCTTGGATATGTTGGTGATCTGGTTTGAACAGCTGTCATCAAAGTGGTTGTTGGGTTTCCTCCTGCACGGTGGGCTAAACTGTCCTGCCTTCCTCCCTCACGGCTCCTTGAACAATCTTCCCAAATTTTCATGCTGGGCCTAAGGTCCCAAAGAGTTGAAAACTCTTTTCCTATCAAGGTTATTTAAGTATGAAGCATCTCGTGGGGGCAGAACACTGTCGAAACTGGGTTGTAGATACCAATTTTATGATTGCGTGAACTGTTCTGTCTAATTGGTGACTGTGAGCTATAGAATGAAGCCCAAGTGAAGTGAAATAGCTGAACTCTCATACTCTGAAAGTGGGAATGTAGAACGGTACAACCACTTTGGACAACTTTTTCTTACAATGTTAAAAATACACCTACCCTGTTACTCCGCAATTTTACTAGGAGGCACTTATCTAAGAAAAATAAAAATATGTCCACAAAAAAAATTGTGTAAGAATGTTCATAGTAGTTTTATTCATAAAAGCCCCCCAAAGTGGAAATGATCCAAATGCCCAAAAACAGGTGGATGGATTAAAATAAAAAAAGAAATTGAATCATATTCATGCAATAGAACAGTGCTCAGCAATAAAAAGAGAATAAACTACTCGTGCAAGCAACAATATAGATGAATCTCAAAAGCATTTTGTTGAATAAAAGAGGCCAGACATATATGAATAAATATTTAATTGATGCCGATAATTTGAAGCTCTAGAACAGGCACAGCTATGCTGCGGTGACAGAAGTCAGAGCAATGGTTACCTCTGTGGGTGGGAGGGCGCTGACTGGGAAGGGACAGGAAACTTTCTGCAGTGACGAAAATGTTCAGTATCTAGATCGTAGTGGTGGTTACACTCGTTTTATCAAAACTCATCAAACCGTACACTTAAAATGAGTGAGTTTATTGTGTGTAAATTATATTCCTATTTTAAAAAGTGGAACCTAAGATTGCTCTGCTACTGGAAGACCACGACTGTGTCGTTTCCACTCCACCTTCTCTTCTTCTCCATGCTTCAGGCCTTAAATGATCAACCATTCATGGAAGTAATTGGGGTAGGGGCCTGAGCAGTGGGCCAACTGTAGTTTAATATATAAAATTATAGACAACCCATGACTCTAGGAAGCAGATTATGCAGCTTGTGAATCAAACAGTTTTGAAGAACAACCAGTGATTGCTGCCACTCCTCAGCAAAGTATAGGAGCAGCCCAGCAGCACATTATGGAACCTGAATGTCCCTAGTTCAGGGAATCAACCCTGAACACACAGAGATGACTCCCAGGGAAGAGGACTTGCAAATTCATACATTAAGGAGGAGAAGAGCAGTTTCAGACAGCTGCCTTTCAGAGGCACTAAAGGCTCTGCTTACCACAGTGCTGTAGCAGAGCGCCATAGCCGGCCTAGGTAGGCCACGTGGACCTGCTGCAACTCATCCAGCATTCAGAACCGTGGGCTCTAACTGAGAGTCAGTGGTGCCCGGAATGGGCAAGGGGCTAGGGGTCTGATTAGACTCTCAGGGCTCAGTAAAACTACCCCCATGGAACTAATTGTGCCAACATAACCGGATGTGCTCACGTGGAGTCTCCCTGGATCTGCTGAGGCCCTTGCAAGTTCAGAAATATAAGCATCAATCCAAGAACCAAAGATGCGCTGCCCTTTGCATTAAATCGGCTACACCCTTCTGGTGGGACCATGGTGGCAAGGAGAGAGAGAAGGGGGAGCCTGGGTAGAGATGAAAATGAATGGTGCAGACTGCATTCTTTGAGCATTCAGGTCAGGTTTTAGTATCTGCTCTCTAACTCTACAACAAACAATCATCATGCAGCCACTATGTGCCAGGCTCTGGGCTGGGCAGTGGGACTCAAGAATGAATACAACGGGTTCCTGGCCTCAAGGAACTTAAAGTCCTGCAAGCCACACTGTAGTGGACCAACCCCACTGCAGTGTGACAAGTTTCTCTATCTGTCTCTCTCTCACACACACACACACACACTGCCAACTCTACCTGACGGCACTGAGGAAGGCTTCACAGATGGAGAGACCTTTCCTGAGTTCCTCACCCACTCAACCCCTGGACTCGAGGGCTCGCATCTCTAAGAGTTCCTCGTCCACTCAGCCCCTGGACTCGAGGCCTCGGCCGAGTACCCGTACCCCAGTTCATGATACAACAGGATCTGTGGGCTCAGTTTCGGACCCAAGGACTAGGGCTGAGAACAGAAAATAGAGTTCAATGTATGTTCAAGGGCAGCTGAAATACCTGTCTGTCTGACAGTGTTCCTTGGTCATGCCAGCCAGAAGCCACCTCTCCTTCCTCTGATCTACAGGAAACTCTCTGGAGTGTTAATTAAAAACCTAATAGTTAAGTGTGAACTCTGGAGCCAGAATGCCTGGCTTTGAATCCCAGCTCTGTTGCTTGTTAGCTACATGATCTTGGACAACTTACTTTTTCTTTGAGTGCTTTGTTTCTCTATCTGTGAAATGGAGATAAAGATAACCCCTACCTCATGAGTTACTGTATGTAAGTGTTATTAATTGTTATCATTGAGGATGATACTACCATTCACTGATCAATTACTGGCACTAAGCTCAATGCTAGGGCCTTGACACACCTTATCATTGCTCAGCTGTGAGGCTCCCTGGTGTCTGAGCAGAGGATCTCACAATAGTAAGCAGCTGTACAGAGGACATTGTTCCTTTCTCAATAGAAGAAACTTTCCCTCCTACTCTAATCATCCTTCTCCTGCCACCTAACTCACATGTAAGTTATGTTTGATCCTGGATCAGCACAAACCTTTCAAAGAATACAAACCATCTCCAAGATGCCAATGGCTCTCACATCAGCAGGCTGTTGAGAGTGGCTCCCACATCATTTCACATATAGACATCCACACAATGACCCCAGACACCAGTAGGTTCTGAGATTCTGCTCTCTTGTCCTGTATCCCCACCTGACTTTCTCCATGATCTTGGCTTTTGCTACCTAACTCACTTCCACATCCAGAAACTCCACCTGCTCCCAACTACATCTGATCTCTGTAGCAAACTCAGTAGCAGGATGGACACGTTTCCTTTCCTATGTTAGACTCTATTAAAAAAAGGACAAACAATACAGCCCCATGACCCACGTCTTGGGCCTATGACCAATATCTTCAGTGGTGCTTCATGAGTCCCTCCCTGGGACTCACTCCACACAGTTGCCCCCAGCCATGGTATAGCCACTACGGAGGGTCTCATAGCCTATAAGTAGCTTGTGGCTGCCCTTGGTTTGACCTAGCCCTGTCCATGACTGGCTTGGCTTCAGTTTTCAACAACCCAAGGTTACTGCTAACCTGACCATCGCTCCAAAGAGTCAAGTAGGTCTTCAACCACGACAAGCTTGAAGCAGACTGCAAAATCCAGGGTTCATCTTGACATCCCAGAATAACTTCAAGTGAGACAGACAGCAGGGCTGGGGCAGGACAGCAGTGACTCAGAGGGCCTAGAGTGCTCTCCATCATGGGAGATTTGGGAATCCTATTCTGTTTGTGGAACTACATTTGCTCTCTGAGAGGCTGGATTGTGACAGCTCAGTAATGACCCATCATTTTTCTTTTAAGCAAAGCATATTGCTCCACAGGTACCCCATGACCACCTGAATAAAACCAACATCTCTTCACAAACTCATCCTGAAACATCCTCCAAGCTTGAGGGTGCCTGCGCCCAGTAGAATCCAGCGTCAGATCAAAGGCTGGCCTGTCTTACCCATAAACCATTCTCTGGAATTTAAGAGCTAGTGTTATGGTACGGAGTGCGAGAAGTGACCACCGAGAGACCGAATTGAGTCAAATTGTGAGTCTTTATTAGCTGGCCAGCGACTACCCTCTGACACCGCTGAGAGGCAACAGCACAGAGAGCAGCCCCGAGCCAGGGGAGACGGGAGACAGGCTTTTTTAAAGGCAAAAACCACAACCTGTAAAGTCATCTATCTGCGCAAGCAGAGTTACAGAAGCCTAGATCAGCATTAATCATTATTAATCTTAGTCAAAAATACATTCAACATTTTGTTTTAAGTCAGAGTACATTCTACTCCCTGTCATCTGGGTCCATGAGGCACCCCTGGGCGTTTCAGTGCTCCAAGGCGTTCTGGCCCTCTGGGCTAGCTGTTACTTTATCTTGTTGATGCTTATAGCTGTGTGAAGTGTACCCTCCTCCCACTTTCTCCCTTTACTCTTTGTTTAAGCATATTGACAGAAGAGAGAGCAGGTTATTTCCCATAGACCTTAACAGTAGTGCAAAAGACCTACCTCCAACGGCTCTGCCTGTGGCCCGATATCCTGCCATTGTGATTAATTCACTTAGGCTAAAACATTAAAGGCTCCTATTAAAGTATATCACGTTGGAAGAGAGGATGTCCCTTAGCTCAGTGCAATGATCAGATTCAAAAGGTGCCCAGAACAGTAATTATTAGTAGTTGGAACTTGAGAATCTCCTATGAGAACCTCCACTGTTCTATCTACTGCCAGCACCTTTTAAGTATTAAGTCATTTAGTTCTCATTACAGTGTGGGGGACATAAGTGAGTGGCCGCAGACTGGAACTCATGCTCCAGGGACTGTGTCGCTCACCCCCCGTGACTGCCTTCTGGAAAGGAGGGGCACAGTCCAAGATTGGAAAATGGCAATGGAAGGGCATCAGGGGACTGTGAGCAGCCAGGTGACATGAGAGCTGACCAAGGGCATAGCCTAGAGGCTGACTCTGGAGGGGTGAAAATCACTAGGGAAAAGGAATTTCCAGATTCCGGGATTTTTGGCTACTTTTAGAAGCATTTTTGAGGCAATCCTGCCATCCAGTGGCAAGATAACATAGTACTCACTCTCCAAGCAAATACCGAATGAGCCTTGAGTAGGGAAGGTTCGACAAATCAGTGGGAAGTTTGCTGCTTTTTACTCCAACTACAGATTCTAAAAGACAGGCAAATCCCACTGCCGTGATCATTGAAACAGCCCAAAATTTCCACATGCCACTGTGTGCTGGCTACAGGGTAGGTTCAAATCCCAATTCTGCTCATGACTGTGGAAAGGCTTCGGGTAAATTTAAATAACCTCATTTTTCTCTTCTAAAAGATGGAGAAAATATCAACCCATAATATCTTTTGTGAGGATCAAATGAGGCAATGCATGTAATGTGTCTGGCACTTCTTAAGCACATAACACACGTTAGCTGCTGTTGCGATACTAAGAAGAGGTGGCAAGAGCTGGGATAGGAGTGGGGAGGAAAAGACCTGGACAAATTAATTAGTGACCTTTAATGAACCCCCACAGAACTGTTCTTGAGAAGTTAATTATTTTTTCCATGTAAGTTTTTGTTTGTTTTTCCTAGTCTTCACCCTACATGACTGAATCATTTTTTCCACTCAAAATTATTAGTTCTTCCTGCCTCCCATAGTACTCTAGACTGTCTGGCCAAGCATGGAGGGCTCTATAGTATGCCCTTTCACCCTCCTGGGTTGGTTCCCCAGGCTGGGGTTACTCTTCTCCCACCCTCTTCTCACCCCACCCACCAATAGGCCCTTCCTTTTCCAACACAGAGGCTTTTATAATTTCCTACCCAGTCCCTTCCTCTAGCCATCAGTGATGAGCAGGGGACAACGTACAGTTTGGAAATAAAGAAGTAACATGTTTACTTTGAAGTTTAATTTTGTAAAAAAAAAAAAAACTTAAATTTTAAGGTATATTTGCAAAGCCAAGCTGACTTTGCTCTGGCCTCGTTGCTCATTTACTCATTAAAATAACCTCAGTTAATTTTAAACCTCAGTTCTATACATGAACTCTGAGTGACTCACTGTTTCCTACATCACTACATCTAGTAGTGGGCCAGCCTGCCTCTAGACACCCCTTTCCTTGAGAGCCGGAAGACGTTAGAATCAGGTTTGTTGTCATGTGTGTTCTGTGTGCTTGGAACTGGAAAAGAAGATGAAGCAGCAGGTAGGGTGGGCACAGAGGCTGGAGGCTGTGGCAGACATCATGGAAGGCAACTGTGAACTCACCAGGTGATAACCTTGGCAGAGAGGCAGGATACAGGGAACTGGTGAAGGAAGACTGTTTCAAGGAGACTGTGGACAGATGAGGTTATATCTAAGGATGTTAAGTCTTAGAATCACATGGTGGAATATTTGTGGGTGTCCGCAGGAGGTAAAATGGGGCAAAATATATTCACTTGAAAGGGTTCTGAAAATCTAAAAGGCACAGTTCTTGTCTTCAGGGATATACTTAGTACTTCAACTACTTCTTCCTGGCCACAGGCAAGAGAAAATAGTGACATGACTACTGCTTCTAAAAAGCAAAGAAGTTAATATATCTCAAACAACTGGATTGCGGTAGTTTCTCTGAGGAATGTGCTTGTTTGGAACTAGGTACAAATTATCACTCATGAAGAGCCTCAGAAGATTGCGATTGGGTGAAGTTGAGTCTACAGATCAGTTTTGGGAGAATGCCCAAGAGCACTAATCAAGACAGGGTGACGTTGGTATAAAGACAGAGAATAGATCAATGGAACAGAATAAAGAGTCTAGAAATGGGCTCGAACGGAAAATGGCTTTTGTGGTCTTCTAGCTTCTAACAGGAAGCAAAATTCCCCAAACTTTTACTCTTAACCAAAGGGTATTATTCATGTCATGAGATCCTTTGATTCTCACAAGATCCCTATGAGATAGTCATGTCCTAATTGTATAGCTAGATGAGAATTGGAGCTTGTCTAGAATAGATGGAGTAGAACATCATCTGTGGGATACCGTTTGAGAGCCCATAGGAATATTGCCAAATTCCCAGGCAGCTCCCCCAGAAAAGGACTCCTGTTGTGCACTAAATCCTATCAACTGACACTGAGCTACTCAAGTCTGTCTTCTCCTTTCACTGTAAGCCTCTTGAGAACTGAGACCAACATGATAAAGATTTTTTTTTTTCAAATATCTAGTGTTTAGAAAAATGCCCAAATATGTTAGGTTAAATTAGGCCATGCTATAGTAAAAAATAAACCTTGAAAACTTAGCGGGTTAACACACAAGTATTTATTTCTTGCTCATACAAAATCAGCTGATCTCCAGGGCCACTCTTTTCCAAAAGGCAATTTGGGGATCTCTGCTGCCTTTATCACACAGCACTGCCTTCTGGAGGACTGGGAGACTGTCGCAGATGAGGAGACAATGATGGAATGTCATATAGCAGCTCTTGGATTCTTTGCCCAGAATTAACGCATGCCCCTCCCACTCTTAGCCCCGTGGCCGGAGCTAGTCCTATAAGCAACTGGGAAATGCTGGGGAACACATGGATGCCTCTGCCATCCTGGCTGAGAAAGTGCACCAATAAACCTAAGAAACTAATGAGTAAATCTGATACAGGGTTTAAATTACACTGTGACAGAATGACTCGAATCCTGAAGCGGCTTGCAACTTCCAGAGCCTCAAGTGAAATGAACATGTCACCAACAGGAGGAAAAATGAAAAAGGATCTTCCTTGTATTGACAATCTAGTCTATACGAGTCACTGTTCTAGATACTTTATAGAGTCCATAGTGTTTAGTCCTCATGATGGTCCTATGGGACAGATGTTAATCTCTTTTCATGAATAAATTTTGTATGGAGCCATGATGAGCAAGTGGCAGAGCTGAGATTTGAGCCCATGCGTGCCAAATGTCAAAGCCTGCAAGGGAGTTGATCTGTATTACACTGACTCCCTTGGCCATGAGTGCCTTATAGAGCAGTATAGCAGCAGGAGCAATGGCCTTCAGAAATGCAATCTGGGGCGGGTTCCCAGGGAGAGAGGCCAGGAGGAAGGCAAGGAGTGACAAGGCTGCACTCTGCAGCTGGGCTCCCCCATTCCCCACGGCTCTGTCCTTCTCCTCTCTCTCCTGCTACCACCCAGTGACTGCCACTGAGAGACACAGCTACACCAAGGTCTGGAGTCAGCGGTGAGCAGAGGA
This sequence comes from Avahi laniger, assembly GCA_963575035.1. Taxonomy (NCBI): domain Eukaryota; kingdom Metazoa; phylum Chordata; class Mammalia; order Primates; family Indriidae; genus Avahi; species Avahi laniger. The sequence continues at coordinate 46,970 of CAUYSK010076537.1, forward strand.
GAGGTCAGCGCCTGTTCTGAACCTTTGTGTGGTTCTGACATCTCTTTCTATTCTTGTTGCACAAAGAGGCAGGACCAGTGATCTCACAGTGCCACACAGGACACCTTTCCCAATGGCCTGAATTTTGTGAGAACTGGCCAAGCTCATTTTATGCAGCTCTTTGACATTACAGGACAGAGACTCAAATATCTGCTCCATGCCACTAACACTCAATACTGGCTCAAAGAGGACATCGGAAACAAATTGGAAGGATTCCAGGTCAAGCTTTGCCATTCTTGATGTGTTCGCTTGGATAATCGACTTGGATTCTCTGGGTTTTAATTTTTTCATCTATAAAATGGGACTCTTACACATCCACTCTCTGCCCTTGTCTTACTGGGTCACCGCAAGCATGAAATGGAATAATGTATGCAAAAGTGCTTTGTAGATTAAGATGAATTTAAATATAAGAGGTTATTTTTTAATGACTGGCTAAATAGTGAAAGTTTTTTTTTAACTTTCTGATTGAGTCTGATGATTTCGTTGAGGAAAGGGAGCAAAGCTGCATATGCCCATGACATTTTAAACCTCTAAGGTCCTTGCCAACTCTGCCATTCCATAAACCACACCTGGGAGCACACGTTTTCTTCTTTCCACAGTGCTTAAGAGCCAGGCCATTGGAGTCAGAGCACATTACTAGATGTGTACTATTGAACAAGGTACTTTAACCTCTTGAACTTCAGGTTTCTTATCTGTGAAATGGGAATAACATTTGTGTCAGGGACTACTATAAGGACTAAAACACTAATACACATAAAGTAATTCACACTAGGATCACGGCACATTGTGAAATACTTGATAAGTAGTTGTCATTTTATTGTCATTATTATTATTCACATTAAGGAGCCTTCATGCTGTCTCCAAGACTCTTTGCATAATCAAATTGTTCCATTGTTCATTAGAATAAGAAAATCCCCAATCTTCCAAAATACATGAACATTTGGATCAATGTCTCCCAGAATGTCCTAAACTGTCTCCCACATCCTATAGAAAGCACACAATTTACAACATGGCTGGGCTCCAAAACCCTGCATGGAAAGCATTTGTTTGGAACTCAGAACATACTTTCCCAGAGAAAGAATGCTATTAAAATAGTGGTTGGATTCCCAGGTGACTGAAAATACCCACTTGATTTCCAAAGTAGCAGAAAATTAGCATATTTGCAATGCAAATGACTATGAAGCAATGTTGTTATATTGCTAGTCATTTACCAAAACTGAAAACTAAGACAACTTTGTAATAATTCCTTTTATCTCTCATGAATGAATGCTGGCGATGAGCAAAAAACAGGCTTTATTAGAGAAAGAATTCAGTGGAAATGTAAGAAGTAACTCTTAAGGTGCCTTTGGGACACTTTTGCAGGCTTTCGAAGTTCTGAACTAAATCTAATGCTACTTCAGAATTTTTGGACTCTTGTTCTTGACACAAGGGACTAGGTAGCGCTAATTTCATCCTCCACTATGGAGTTATTTTTGGTTTGCAAATGGAAAAGGGAAGGAGATGGGAGAGATTAGGGTAAGAGAAAAAGGGGTAAGAAAGATTTCCCGGAGAAAATTACTCAATAGTTTGGAGAAATTGAGAAAGGAGAAAGAGGCACACACGTAGCAAGGTGCATTTCCATTACCTGGTCTGTGAGCAGGACAAACAGGTGGTGTGAGAACCCACTCCCTCTTGTGAAAGGGAAATAGCGACCTGACTTGGCAAATCGTTCCCGCTGAAGCCACAAGGTGGCACCACAGGGCCAGAACAACCTGTGAAAAGCGAAGATTCCCCATTGGGGAGGAGCAGAGAAGGTTGAGCACCCACCTGTTTGGTCTTGGCAAATAAGTCTAAATAACGTGCTGGTTTGCTGTTCTGCACTTCATTGCCATGAAGGGAATGCTGAGCTGGAACGTCAATATGACCTCATCTAAACACAGGTCTTTGTGTTTATGGGCGAGAGAAGGAAGAATAGATTGTGGGCCCCTGAAGGACCTCAGCCAATCTTAAATTTCTGGTGGCTTCAAATATAGTATGGATTAAACAGAAATATACAAAAACTTACAGTTTTTCAAATGAGGAAACTGAGGCTTAGAGAAAAGGAGCTTGCCTCTGCTCATGAAATGAGTAAGTGTCGGTAACCCTCCCCACTGAAGCAGGCTGCCTCTCAGGCTGCCCCGACACTAGTCCACTGATCAGATGGGGCATGAGTTCATTCCGTACCTTCAACTTCGGATGCAGTCCCCTTTGCTGACATGGGCCAAGTAGGTCAGAATAAGTAGAAGAGGACTTGGAAGGATAAAACCCAGTGTAGATGAGTTGCAGTTCTAGAAATCTTAGATCTAGGCCAAGAGCTAATTCTCAGGTAAGGAGAATCCAATTCTAGGTTCTATTGCCAGACTATCCAGAAATAATTGCAAGAGTCACATATTATTTCAGAAAGAGCACTGAATATGGAGGCAGGAGACCTGGATCCTGGCTTCATCTTTCAACTACTTCATTCTGCTACCAAACTTGCACACATCTCCCTGTCTCTCTAAGGTCACTCTCGGCTCCATCAAGAACCACTCTTCTTTCTAGTTGTCTTCCAATCCTCAACAGGCAGGACTTTTGTGGTCATTATGGCCAGGGGATGCAGGACAGTGGGTAGCTAATGGCCTAATTAAGTCACAATAGCTCCAGGATGAGCATGACCCCAATATAAATGTCCCCCCAACCCAAACCTCAAAAACTATTTCAACCCGTGATACGCAAAGCTCCTAGAGTAAAACAAAGGTGTGAGTCACCCCCCCATCATAACCAGAGCAGCAGTTCTGAAGAACCCAAACCTCAGACTCCTGATGGCAGAAGATGCTTACCAGGCAAGAGGGGAAGTTTCATCACTGGGAAGGAAAGAGGCTAATGAGGGTGTCTGAGGAGCAGGCTGAGAGGAGAGATTATTATTACACAAAAACAGAATAAAACAAAACATGGCCATGATGGCCTGGCTTGGAAGAGGTCCTGAATCCTTGATGCACAGTGTGCGAGAGCTCAGGGAAGCGGCCAGAACTGATTCTGGGCCGACAGAAACCAGGACTCAATTCTTACCGTGTCTGACTGTTAGACCCACACCAGCCCCTCTGACCCTCACTCCCATAGGAGTGTAATCCTGGGCCCCTCAGGCCACTCCAGTGTTAGGAATACTCCAGTCCCCTTTTTACTTTGAGGCCTGACCTGCTGGTACTAGGAATCTAAGTCCTTCCCACTTCCCTTTCTTCCCCATGGGGGGGTCTCCTTGGGGGCTCCTCTGCCTCAGTCACAGGGGCATTTTCCATGCCTTCCCTGGACCCAACACTGCTGTCTGCACGTGGCTCACGTGGCCCCCAGCAGCTCAGCGCCCCTCGTTCCTCTCACACAGCCTGTTCTGTTCCCAGGGCCCCCTCTTGCTGCAATCTCTCCCCTGACAATGTTGCCTCTGCTGTGGTGCTGACTGTACCCTTCGCAGCCGCTGTCCTTGAGGCTGGGGAAGAGTCGCCGCTCATACAGCCACGTTTGAACAATGTAATCTCGCAAACCAGGCCCCCATAGTGTGGCCTTGATATTATCTCTGCCATTCCATTGGGAAACTTAGTATAAATTCCTGAGAAACTAGGCCAGGGAGTCTTGAAGGACACCATCCCATAGCACCAAGCAAGTGTACCTTAAAGTCAGTCACAAGAGCAGAGGGCTTCCCCCACTGAATCCCCATAGCCTACCTGTGATTTTCACCCTGAGACTTCCCACAGAATGCCCTGGTGTTTTCCATGCAAATATAATGTCTGATAACCCAGAGTTCCTAAAGTGACACCAACATGAATCATATGTATTATATGAAGTTGTCAGAGGAAAACAACTTGTTATTTAGCCTGTGTTAGATCAGATTGCAATATTGAAGAAAGCAAGTTCTTCCCTTGAAATGCCTACCAACTTCAGTCTACATTCTTCCTCCTTCTCTTGGTCAGGGAAAGAAAAAGGTTTGAACTTCAGACTATTAGCAACTGAACATCCTTGCTCTTAGATCTTTGCTTCCACATCACTAGAATGCTGATTGTATCTCATCATTTCTTACTATAAGACAAAAAGTCTAAAGAGATTAAGTAAGCTAAAATGAGCTAAAGTTCCTGGAACAATATCTAGCACTTGGTCAGTGGGCAGGAGTCTTATTCTTTTCTCTCCGTCTCTTCCTCTTGGGTATTTGGAATAGAAAAGTAAAGAAGAAAAATATTGAAATGGAGATAAAACAAAATGGGAATACAAGAAAAACATTAGATAACTTGTATCCTCCCTTTAATTTCTGGTGGCTTCAAGGATGTTGGTACTTTGAGATGAGAGTTTACCAACCTCTTCATTTGCTGGCGAATTAATAAACTCCTCTTTCCTTTTCCTTAAACCACTTGTCCATGTTCTTCTGATGTGATCTTGAGGACAAGTGCCAAACTTTCAGTAACAGAATTTGGTGTCCCTGGTGGGCCCATTGGTGTCCAGGTGGAATGGCACCCCATAACTGCTGGAAGAGGCAGGGAGCAGCTCCAGGTCAAAGCCAAAGGTATTTGCGGGTAGGAGCAACTTCTTTATGAAGTGAGAGAGCAAGGGATGGCCTCAGTAGGGGCCTGTTTCAGCTCCAGGGAACTCCCATTTCTGCCTTCCCAAAGTAGACACAGCTCCCCGCAACCTGAACTGAGTTAAGGAAAAGGAAATGGATTTGGTAAGTCTCTGGATGCCAGGTCTTTTGTTGGGTAAGTTCCTTCGTGTGCATGCCAAGACCCTGATTCTGCCCATATGGGAGGTTTTCGGGCCTTCATGTTGGTTTTGTTTGTTTTGAGGTGCCTTTTGGGGGTGGAAGTCATTTGGTTGAGTGAAACTAGGGAAGCTGGTTTGAATTTGGAGCTCATTTGCAGTTCCCAGGGAACAGGGTTGGGGGAAGACTAGGCCACCATTTGGGGAGGGTTTTGAACCTTCCAGTTGGGGTGGCATTTATCCCCTTTGGATTCCCATTTGTGAACTTTCCAACCCTATGCCAGGGCATTTGAGGTACCATCTGAGATGTCATTTGGATGGTGTTTATCCCCTTAGGATTCCCATTTGTTGGACAGGCCCTGGCATTTTTGTATCCCCTATGTTATCTGTTCGTTATTTGTGAGTTTTGTTGCAACATAAGGAAGCTCCAACTCCCATTTGATTGATAGGCTGTGGCATTTTAGATTGTTTGTGTCGGAAATTCCCTATATTGTTTGTGTTTGCTAAAGGTTATTGTCTGGAGTGTGAGGAAAAGTGGTGATTGTTACCCCTTGTATAAAGTGTGAGGACAGTGGTGATAGATGGTCCTTGGTTTATTCTGAGCTGTTGGTTCTTTTGTGGTGGTTGGTGCTGCTTGTATGAAGTGTGAGGAAAAGTGGTGTTTGATGGCCTGTGGTTTATTCTGAGCTATTGGTTCTCTTAAAATTCAGAGCTCAAATGGTCGATCTGCCACTATGGAGTTAAAATGTTGAGTCTCAAGTTCTCTGCTTGAGATAAGCTCGTTGTTTATGGTATACAAAATTATCTGTGTTTGTATGATTTTTGATAAATGAGGTCCTTCAACCCCCACCAGAACTCCCACAGCTCCAGCTGGCCAGGGCGAGACACCAGGCAGGGCCACAGTTTGGGGGTGGACTCGGCAGGAGGGATGACTGACACACGTGCCCACCACCAAGGGGCACGCAGCAAGGGGGAAGGAATGCCTGCCGCTTCCACCGTTTTGACACCACGGGAGGGTCTGGGGAAGGTGCTGCCTGAACTAACTCTTCAGTCCCACATGCAGTAAATTGTAACTCAGGGTTCTCCTGGCAGCAAACTCAGTTTGGGCTAGAGGGAACCCATAGTTGGGGCAGGCAATTTGTGACAATATCAGAAAGGGGGGCTTGAATGTGCAAGAATAGCCACAGGGTCCTTTGAGAGAGTCAACAGGAAAGGGCAAAAAAGCCACCCCATTCTGACTTTTTGTAAAGAAGAAGGACTTTGAAAGGAACATTGCCCGAAATTACAAAGGACTCTGGGTGACAGGAAGCCTCCAGGAAAGCAAATCGTTTTTTTTAAGTCCAGGACTCAGACAGTGAAGGAGGAGCCCCCTGCCTCCGAATATCCCCACAATGTTGGTGCTTTGAGATGGGAGTCTGCCAATCTCCTCATTTGCCGGCAAATTAATAAACTCCTCTTTCCTTCTTAAAAAAAAAAAAAAAATTCCAGTACCTTCAAGTCTGGTAGGGATCGAACTGAAATACACAAAAACATATTGTGCTAAGTTCTTCCTTCTCTTAATTTAGGAAAAGCTTTGAACAGTGAACTTATCCTTCTCTTCAACTATAGGCCTTACATTGGACCTTTAATAAAAATAATGATCTGTTCTACGAAGTTTTACGTATGTTAGAAAAAGAAAAAAATGCATAATTATATATTTAAACCTACAAAATTCTCTTAAATTTCATACAAATAATTTATGTGAACCAACTATTTTGCTCTTTACATGAAATTGAAAATAGAAAATGTCTACCTTTAGAGGCTACTAGAACACATAATTTCAGAACCATCTCTTGTAATAACTCGCTGCCTGATCTTTCACAGGTTACTTCCTTTCCCAGGCCTCTTTCCCTTCAAATGCGAAATGGGGAGACTAATACCTTCTCTGTCTACCTCACAGGGGTGTTGAGAGGAAATTGTGGATAGAAAAGAGGCTAAGAAAAAATTAGAAGAGATATAGAAATGAGAAAAAATAGTTTGCTATACATAGGGATGCTGGTGTTCATTCTTTATTTCTAAGCAGCTTTCAAATTATATAATTCACATGATTCCAGGCACACAATTCTGAGTAAGTTTAAGCTATTTCTTTTGGATTAGACACAAGCTTTGGGTAGTTTCTATGCTAGAAATGTGCAGAACAGCCTTTCTGTGACTGTGTAAGGTTTAGGATATGCAGATTTGCTGAGATATCAGGAGTTGAAACCTGGTGGAGAATTTTCATCCAATAAGGCAGAAAGGTGACAGACGGCAGGTGGGGGGGAGGTGCAGTTAGGGTAGAGCCATGTACTAGCCTAACACCTGGGGACACAAAGTGTGTTTGGGTCCCAGGTTCGGTGCTTCATTAGAAGTCAGAGAACTCAGCGTAAAGTTGAGGCTGAGATTTAATGTTGATAAATAAAGTTTTTATTGGAACACAGCCATGCTCACAGTCATTTACTATTGTCTATGGCTGCTTTTGTGCTACAACAGCAGAACTGAACAGCTGTGACAAAGACTGAAATATTTACTATCTGGCCCTTTATGGGAAAAGTTTGCTGACTCCTGTGGATAGCAAGATCAGGAGAAAACTGAAAAATGGGATACAAAGTGAACACTATATTCTGCATTTTCATATTTAATTAGCACTGTACTAGGCACTTTAAATGATTCATCTCATTTTGTTTTCACAAAACTATTAGGAAATTTGGATTATTATTCCTATTCCACAGATGAAGTAACTGAGGCTAACTTACTCCAGTTTGCACAATTAATATTTTCAGAAAATTTTTCTAAGTTTGTGTACAGAAATAACAATAATAATATTTTGTAAAAAAGAGAAATGTTTTGACCTGAGGCTAAGGCATCCTCAGTGCCTTAAATGTGTGTTTTACATATTTATTATTTGTGAATTTTCTTCCCTTCCTCTAAAGCAGTATTTAGAGGATCTTAAAATGAATTAGCTGCTAGCAAAAAAGTCATGAGCACTCTCTGGGATTTGTCCTCTTTCAGTGAGTGACCTTTTCTTACTTTCTGGAGACTTGTTTCTAACTGGAGAGGAAACACTTTCCTACCTGTTCTTTTCCTTTCCAGTCCTTGCTATGATGAATCAAGTACTGAGAGTCTAGTAGGGAGGCGCAGCTCAAAGACACAGACCCCCAACAGAGCCGGGCAGGGGCAGTGTGGACCGTGTGCGCATGACAGTTGAGAGAAGGCTGGTGAATGTAGAAGAGGGTGCTGGGAGCGGCTTCCAGGAGAGGAGCCTCCTGCTGGATCCACACTGCTTATTCAACTCTCAGCCAACTGAACCCACCAAGGTTTCAGGGGTCCAGTCTAGTTTAGACCTGCACCAGGAATCAGGGGACCCTAGCCCCAGACGGCACCTCCATGCTAAAGAGTCATCCCGCAAATACAATATCTCTTTGTTGCCTAGCACAGAATCCGCCTCCGTCCCTGATACCTGAGAGATGTGTCGGAGGTAGACACCAGGACCACAGTCCAAGGGGAGGAGATCAGTGCCCCCATCTGCATCTCACCCTCAGGGTTCCACTGCCTCGCCTGGCCTGATGGGGAAATGAGCACAGCAAGAGGTATGAACCAAGTCGCCTCGCCTGGAGGCCCCTTCCCCAGAAGTCTAGAAATACTCAGGAGGCCTTCCTCAGTGCAGGAATGGGGAGCCCCAGGGTTTCTCTCTAGAAGGGCCTTAGGGACAGCAGCCTGGTTGACATTAAGGAAGGAGGGAAAGGGAATGCTTAAAACTATGTATGTATAACGTTCCACCTAAGATTGAGACGGCATCCATTTTTCATAATAAAGAATCAGACTGGGAGAGGGGCCACAGATAAATAGGAAGGTGTTAAAATCCCACCAAGTCATCCTTCAGAAGAGGGGTGCCGGCCCCTCTGACTCATACTGTCTGTGGGGAAAGGGATGCTTAATGTGGCCCCAAAGGTAGGTCTCTCTTTGGCCCCTTCCGGGCCAGGCTGGGGCTGAATGGTGAGTCTCTGCATTTAGAATGAGGAGAGAATCATGACATTAGGTCCTAACACAAGGCCCTGGCAATTGCTCTTACCCAAATATTCCATTATCCTTCTCAATGGACTTCATCATCTTGTTTGACAAAAAGTTTCTGGTTAAGTTATGTCTCCTTCTTAGTAAACCCCATTCTCTCCCCACATCATCCACCACCAATAATAATAATAATAATAATTATAGAAGAAAAGAGAGGGGGCTGAAAGGACCCTTGGGACTCCTTTGTAATCTTCACACTAGGCCAAGTCAGTTTTTGTGAGTTGATCAGGGCTTCCTTGGGGTCCCTTCCTTTGACTCTGTGATGTAGGAGGCAGTAAATCCAAGGATTTTGGAGCTGAAAGTGACATCCCTCTTGATGTCTGCCTAGGTTGAACTCTTGAATAGCCTATATGAATGTGACCAGTTTACTAAATTTTACAGTTGAGTGTCATTTGGGGGTGGGGTAAAATAATGGATTATCTCCTGCTGACATGAAGAATTGAAAATATTAATTTTTGATTAGGCCAAATTCTCTGCCTGTGGGATGTAGCGTGGCAGTGACAATAACTTGTTGGAGAATCCCACTGAAATGATTAGATTAGGAAATAAGAAATATGCAACTTAGCAGCAGCAGCTTCAGCATCCTCACCATCATCATCATCAACCTCATTATCACCAGCATTCGTACATCACTTTGCAATTTAAAGAATGCTTCCATATTTAGTATCTTATTTAACCTACCCACGATTCTAAAGACAGATTTTATTATTTCCTTCAGTTTACAGATACAGGAAATGAAAGGCTCAAGGACACATAGCAAAGAAGTGGTAGAACTAGTATTCTCCTAATTACAGATATCGTGCTTTTTCCACTACAAAGTTCAGGCTTCTCCCCTGGATTACATTCCCTCATCCTCTACCCTCTCTAACTTTCTTCTGTTTCATTAGGTATTCATAGGAAGCCCACTTTCCTGTATGAAGGCTGTAACACACCCAACGTGGTTCTGATGGCTAAATGACATCTCCAGCTGGAAATATTTTATTAGGAATATAGGAATTGTAGGACAGATTATACAGAGGAAGACCCAAAAGATTTAGGCCTCTCAGTCTGATCAAATCACCTCCCATCCCTGCCCTACAGAAAAGTAGAATAAAGTTAAGCTTTATCTGCACCCACAGGGCAAGCTGGCCGGAGACCACACAGACTCGCAGGGCTTCTCACCCTAGTCCAGACGCCTTTGCCTTTCAACCTGAGTCGTGTCTTTGCTTTGCAGCCGCCCAAGCAGCCAAGGTCTTGCTACATCACCAGCACGTACGCCAGCTGCAGCTTTGAAGATATCGTTGCTGCTGCTCCAGGAGGCCTCCGGTGGTTCCAGCTCTATGTACAACCAGACCAGCAGCTGAACAAACAGCGGGTCCAGAGGGTAGAATCCCTGGGTTTCAAAGCTTTGGTAATCACAGTGGATACGCCCATACCTGGCAACAGGCGACATGACATTGGAAATCAATTAGACTTGAAGATGAGCTTAATGCTAAAAGATCTTCGATTACCCAAAGAGGTAGGAAAGATTCCAGAGTCAACAGGCAGGCAGTACAGGAGGCAAATTTCCTTCCCCCTTTCCTCTTTTCCTCCTTTCTTTCTACAAGTATCTATTGTGAGCCTGCTCTGTGCCAGACACTGGGGGTACAGTAGTTCAAAAAGCAGATCTGGTTCCTGCTCCCCAGAGCTTCCAGATAAGCAGAACATAAGACCAAATGTCCTCACCGCTGTGGCTGCCCAACCTTTCAACAGAATGTTCTGGCCAGAGCTGGATGCTGAGAAATGGAAAGGCCATAGAAAGGATTTTTGCTTGGAATAGATGAGTAAACTAAAGAAGTTCATCCAACATTTTCTACTTTATGGCACACTTAGAAAATGATCGTTTTGGATGGCACAGGTAGATACACTGACTCTCTGAAGAGGACGCTCACAGCCAAGGCAACTGGCCAGCCTGTCTAGCCAGCCCAGGTCCCACTCTGCTGCCTTGAAGACTGAGGAGTCAATATCTCTGCATCTAGAACTTATTTGTGGAACAACAGGGTACTGTAGCACAACTGTTTGGAATCTCTGAACTAGGTGACTACAAAGGAAAATTTCCCCATTAAAATCCTACAGTTGAATGGCATGGAGTGCCCCAGAGAGAAAAAGCCATGGTGAAGTGGAATCCCCCCTTGGCTGCAGCAGAGATAGTAATGTCAGCCTTTTCCACAGTGGGCAGCTGTGAGACCCAGTCAAGTGACTCAGCAATTCTACTCATTAACCACAAATTGGCCTTGAGGTTAAAATATTTATCCATATCCTAAAGGATTTGGTATACATGGTGAGCCAAGGGTAAACAGTGGGTAAGATTATTGAAATATTGCTTAGTTCTTATTGTCCTGTGCACATCTGAACCCTAATGCATCACACTGATCCATAAATGCATTTCCTTATCTATCTCATGTACTGTACTCTGAATTCTTTTAAAGAGAATGTGTCTTCTTTGCCTTTGTGTCCCCAGAGCCTGGCACAATTATTCAGCAGCCACACGATTAATGGTTAATGAATAAGCAGTTGAAGTAGAAATCCTTTTATATAAATTTTGTTAAGAAAAGGAGCTAGAAGCATTGCTGGATTCTTTTGCTTCTCTCTCAAGCTCATAAATGACAGCTCTCCAAATATAGTAGGAGGCTGGTTATACAAATTGACCACAATTAAAAATAAGAAGAGAATAAATATTGAAACAAAAAGTTGCTCTTAATATAATGCTAAGTAAAAGTAAGAAATTACAAAACATCATTCATAGTTTTTTTAAACACAAAAAATTATATTTGCATCAGAAAGTCTGCTCTTTGGAATGGGTCAAACAGTCTTATAGGAGTTGAGGACTAAAATTCCCTTTTTATTTCCTACAGAGAAATTCAATACCTTGTCTCCAGACATCTGCCCTTAGCAAATCTCTCTGCTGGGATGACATCTCCTGGTTTCAGAGCATAACCCGATTCCCATCATCCTTAAAGGGATTTTGACAAAGAGGATGCAGAGTTAGCTGGGAAGCACAACATCCGTGGCATCATTGTTTCAAACCATGGTGGGAGGCAGCTTGCTGAGGTTCCCTCTTCAGTAAGTAGGATGACTTCAAAGGGGTGTGTTTTCGTGAGTGCCGTGTGTGTGCGAGTGTGTGTGTGTGTGTGTGTGTGTGTGTCTACACCAAGGTACTCTATGAAATCTGGGGCACCTTCCCCCCTCCCATACAATATACACTGGTATATACTTATGAATTTTAAGGACTTTTAATCTTTAAGAATAGCCTAGCATGTACCAGGCTATTTTTACAAACTTTACATATATCGTCTCTAAGTCTCGTGCCAATGCTGCAAGATGGGTGTTATTATTTCTGTTTCGCAGATGGAGATACTAGAGTTTAGAGACATTAAGTAACTTGTCCAAAGTCACACAGATAATAAGTGGTTAATGTGGAATTTGATAAGAAAGCTTTTCCAAAAGCACCACCAAGGTCTCCTGCCTTCTGGAAGAGGTTTTCAGCTTCAAACTTGCATATCCGCATGGATTGTAACTTCATATTTTCCCATCTGACACATCCCAGGAAGAAACAGTGTTTCACTCAAGCAAAAATAATAAATAACCATCTTTCACAATAAAACTAAAAAATGTGCTAAGGGATACTTTGTTAAAAATCTATGATGGCCTATAATTTTTTTCCCTTAACTCATGAATGTATGTTCATGATAGATGGAGTTTGGAGGGAAGAAAATGAGAAAAAAGAAGATAAGGAAAGAATCTTTAAATGGGAATTAGTTGTTGATTTATCTTCATGGAGGTATATTATTTCTGCAAAAGTTCTATTGCTGCTTGACTTGTTTTGAGAAAAGGCAGTAAAGTTTTTTTCCTCTTAAGTTTTGTTGATCTTGTTACTATATAAGTAAAACATGTTCACTGCACATAAATGATAAAACATACATAAACAAAAAGAAAAGATAAAAATCACCCCTAATTTCATCACTATCACTGTGTCAGTATTTTGGTAATTGTTGTCATTAACTTTCTAATGCAAATATAATTTTTTGTGTTTAAAAAAACTATGAATGATGTTTTATAATTTCTTACTTTTACTTAGCATTATATTAAGAGCAACTTTTTGTTTCAATATTTATTCTCTTCTTATTTTTATTTGTGGTCAATTTATATAACCAGCCTCCTACTGTGAAAGATCTGTATTCCTTCCAATCTTTCACTATTTTAAACAATGTGTTAGTGAATCCCGTTAAAGCTAAAATCTTTAGCACTTTCTCAATTATTTCTTTAAGATAAATTCCAGGAATTAGAAATGCTGCCTTATCCAGTCTGTACCGTTACAGCAGAGATGACCGGGAATAGACCGACACGCACACAGAAATATTGGCAAAAACAGGTTTATACGCCAGCGGGCTCAGATGGGGATTTTTCCCTCCAAATTCTGAGCAGCAGGCAAAGAGCATTGCCGTCTTTTATACACTCTGCTCAAGGGGGAGGGGCACGGTTACAGCAGGTTAACTTTAGTGAGGCAGCGTCCTAAGCTACTTTACAGGCTGGTACACTAATTGCTACAGGTGATCTATGAGGGGAAAGGGCACAGGGGAGGAGGGGGCCCAGGTAAGGATTGTAAAGGAGAAAGCCCGGTAGTGGAATTTTTCACTTTAGTGAAATTTTCCAATTTTCCACTTCAGTACATTCGGAGATTTGTGATGCTGGGAAGCACAAGGTGCCAATCACTCACCTCCTCCTCTGCGCCAGGCCCTCAGTGGTAGGGAACAGGTAGAGGAACGGCCAGACCACCGGAGAGCAAGGGGCAGCCTTCACTGTGGCTCTCTGGTAAGAGCTGGCCTAAAGGGTATGGTCAGGCCTCCTACTTGGCATCCCAACTCACATGCTGAGCTCTCTCACCCAACCCCCGCCAGCGTGCCCACGGCCACCTCTCCATGTCCAGTAATGCGCAGAACAGAGAATGCAAGAGCGCATAGCAGGCCCTGTCCCAACTGCGCCTACCACATAGGAGCCGAAAGCAGCGAAGAGCCCACCACTGACAAGTAGCAGACAGGGTAGAACATAGGCTTTTATAAGAAAATGAATAGAAACATCATGCAGTTGGTATCAGGCTTTCATGAATCAGTTTGGCTAGCCTTGCTCCCTTGGGAGGACCGAGAAATAAGTGGAGAAAGATGACTACTTCTCCCATCGTGCTTCCTCAATAGAGAGTGAGTATTGGCTAAGGCAGGAGCCTGAGAGAGAAGAATTTCTCCTATCTCTTTAATGCTGATCAACGAGTTGTTTTCCCAAGTCATGTGGCTGAACATCCAAACCCAGAGTCAGCCAGGAACAGCACCAAGATTCGTGTGAGGCTAGCAAGGCATTCACTTTAGGCTCAAAAGTTAAGAAGATGCCAAGAAAAACTTAGTAAGGTAAATAATATTTTAATGCACTATTTTAAAAATGTAAATTAATACAGAAATCCATGGTGAACAAAATGTCAACACTTTAAATAAAGATAGAATCCATCCCTGCATTTATATAACCCTGCCTCACCTCACCCTAGTCCTGGCCCTGGGTCCAGTAAAACTACTCCTAAAAGCCAGCCCCAGCTCATAGGTCAGAATTTCCCATTTGATTTTTTTTTAAACATTGCATTCAAATATCATTTATCTGAGTTTTTTTTTTTTGGCACCCCCTAAATTTTGTGCCTGAGGTAAGTGCCTCACTCCCCTCAGGCTGGTGTCAGCCCTGTGAGAGGTGACACTTTTTGAAAGAATTCCCCACTTCTATGAGGTTTCATATCCAACATTGTCTTTGTGCTTCCTCCTGGGACCTGGGGAAAGGATAAGTCAGCTGTGGTCCCCAGAAGACTCTAATGAATGTCCTGTTCGGACCTATTAAAATTAACTCTGAGGCCATACTACAACCTAAGCTGAAATTCAGTCCCTACTCTGTTTCTCAAATTATTGTCATCTCCACTGTCCAGTATGACTCACTAAAAGAATGTTTACCCATACATTTTTTTCATAACATCATAAAAATATTTCAAATAATACCATGCTGGAACTATAAAAATATCCCTTATTTGGACCTGAATTCCCTCCAGTTATTACATGTAAATTCAAAACATAGTTAATCCCTCCCCTCCACCTGTAAATTAATGGTTTTTTCAAGAACTGGTTCCATAATATCCACCTGCAAATTAAAGTCCAAAGTTCTTTCCTCCCTAGTTTCTTATTCTGCTCAGTCTCAGCCAAAGGATCTCAATCAGGTAGAATAATGATGGATTCCTTTGGCAGCAAAAGGCCCCCTATGGTCTGATTTCAACTCCTCTCCTCTGGCCATCCCTCAGAGAAGCACAGAGAAGAACCCAGAGGCAGTTCCAAAACTCCCTCCAGGAGGGTCCTGCTATCACTCCTCTTTACAGACTTGGAGTGCCCAGAAAAGCATGGATCGGCCTGGGGCACCCTGGGTGGCCAAGACCTATTGACCTGTGTTAACGGAAAAAAAGCCAAACTCTGCAAAATAATTTTAAAGAGATTTCTTCTGAGCCAAATTTGAGGACCATGACCCGGAGCCAGGCTCAAGAAGTCTTAAGCAAGTGGACTCCCTGTGGTTGGGTTATAGTTTGGTTTTATACATTTCAGGGAGACAGAGGTTACAGGTAAAGTCATATATCAATATGTGGAAAGCATACATCAGTTTGGCCCAAAAAGGTGGGCCATCTGGAAGCAGAGGCTTACAGGTTATGGGTGGATTTAAAGATTCTTTAACTTGTAATAGATTAAAGACATGAAGCTTTGTCTAAAGGCTTGGAATGTTTTAACATAAGGAGCTGTTTATCAGAGACAAGCCACTAGACATATATTTGTTGTATAAATTGAGGACCTGCAGGTTTGTCTTACATACCATTAGGCCTGTTAATGGGTTACAAAGGGTGTCCCCAAGAAGGGAGGGGAGCATGATAAAACATGTCTGACCTCCCTCCTCCTGGCAGGCAATTTAGTTTTAGGATATTCCTTTGGCCATGAGGGGGTCCGTTTGGTCAGCCAGTGGGGTTGAGCCTTAAGATTTTATTTCACTTCACACCTGGAATTACAGAAACAAGATAAGAGACAAAGTGCAGTGGAGAAATCAGGCCAAAGTGATAAGCTGCTTCTATTTTGTCTTTCAAGGGCTTAAACTTTACTTTTACAATGTTGTTGTTCCTGTCCTATCTCACTGCACAGATAAACCATAAGGCACTCAGGGACAAGTCGGACAAGTGGTGCAAAAGAAACGACGTGCAGCCCCATTTCCCCAGTCAGGTTGCACAGTCTAGACACTCAGGCCAAAAAAACTTAGTTCCTTAGCAATGGAGCGCTTTTCTAGCTGTGCCACTTTAAAGACAGAGAGGAAAGAAGAAAATTCAAAGTCAAAATGTTATTTGAAAAGAAGAATGTTAAAGTGAACATTGTAAATGAAAAACGTCCCCTTTAGGATTAAAAGAGGAACAAACAGTTCTTCCAACCTGTAGACAATTGAGTCAGAGAGAAGCTAGACTAGAATGAAAGCAGAAAACAGCAGGAGGGAGAGCCCAAAGAAACGCCCCAGGTCCCAGCAATGTAGCCGTGGGACCTGGGCTGCAGCCGTGGACCGTAGCTGCCGTGGATGAGTGCCAGCAGCCTCAAGCATGGGAAGGAAGAAACTGTCCAGGCATCCCTCCAGCTTGGACTCCTGATCCTACCCCACGTTGAGAGTCAAACCAGAAAGCTCCCAACCTGTGTGTATCTCCTTTCCAGATTGATGCTTTGACGGAAGTGGTGACTGCTATAAACTGGAAAATTGGAGTGTACCTAGACGGTGGGGTCTGAACCGGCAACGACGTGCTGAAGGCTCTGGCCCTGGGGGCTAAGTGCATTTTTCTTGGGAGACCAATCCTATGGGGTCTTGCCTGCAAGGTGAGAGTGGAACGGAGGAACCAACGGCAAGCTTCTCATTCGTTTCCATGCTTTTCTGTGGTTCACCCTCCAAGCTTAGCCATTTTTCAAGGTGCCAAGATTCCTGCGCATCTCCACACCTCCTCGGAAGCATATTGCAGATTGCAATAGCTCTTAGCCCCTACCTTTTTCTCTGTGCGCTCCTTTATTCCCACCGTAACTCTAACGTCACAGATATCCCCCATCCTCTCCACCACAGCTCTGACTACATCTAGAGTTTACCCTCAGCTGGTGGTCAGAATGTTCCTTCATGGCTCTTTTTATCTCTCTCTTTCTCTGTCTGTCTGTCTGTCTTGGGAGCAAGGTGAAGACGGTGTTAGAGAAATTTTAAACATTTTAAAAAATGAATTCCACACTTCCATGACCCTTACAGGTAAAGTTTTAAAGTTTTTTCCTAATTCGGAGCTTAAAGTTTTATAGGAGGGCTAATGAACACAAACAGCAGCCCTTTCTTCTAACTAAGCCTTTCCCAGCTTGGTCGCTGTCCAGAAGACAGAACAGGGAAAACATATCTGAGACAAAGATTAAGCACTATTCTGTGCTCAGTGGAAACTCAAAGCTCTCCTCAGGGTCATTATCAGTTCCAGGGAGGATTACCTCCGGCTCTGAATTCCTGCTTCTGCCAAATTTACTTATTCCACGTCTGCTGTTTCTGTCCACGCCTGTCAACCCAGACATGAAACTCAACCCTTTCCTATGTCTCTATGTTTAGGAAAAGACCCTCTCTCATTAGTTACATTTTTATAGATAATATATTTTGCCCAAGTTACGGTGCATAAAACATAGATACAGAAAGAACTTCCAGTTAAACATTATACAGGCTGTTATTACATTGTTCAGCCTTCTCATCACCCGGGCCTTCTCACTGCCTGCTCGGGCCCACAACTCCCCAGCCCGTACCACTATGCTAGCTCTTCTTTCTCTCTTCTCTTTTCACTTCTTATCTGGAGTTACTCTCTTCAATAGCTGTGTCCAATCTCAGCTACGGTCTTCATTTTGCATATTAATTAAGATCTTCTTTTGCCTTGACAGACGTTTCCTTGGAAGGGAGCTGTTATATGGAATACTCACCCATCTCTTCCACTGTCCCTGAGTCATATTGCTCCCTAAGAGATTCTTCCCCCATCCCTGAGCCTCAATAGAACTGAGATAAAGATCAAGGATGTCTACTGTACACAAGAGTTGGTTTAAAAATGCTAAAAGGGTTTTTACATTTTTACCTTGACATTTTGATATGACCGTGTTCAAGGATAACGTGGGCACAGGCTCGTAAAGTAATTCCCAGTGCAATCAGAATTACTTGTTTTCTATAGAAACTATTTTATCAGAATGAGTGCAAAAATCAAGCCAGTTTTGTTCCCATTGGATCATCCCATAGCCATGATGGGATGGGTTGCTGGTGTTTTAGAGAAATGAGCTTTGTTAACTACATCATTCTTTTAGGGTGCCGGTCAATCGCTGAGATCAGTCGGAACCTGATCCAGTTCTCCAGATTGTAAGGAAAAAGAGCTAATGACCAGACTGCTGAGGTTGCTCACAGGAGGAAGACAAACTCACAGCCTGGTGTGCAATACCGTCCTGCCTGGGCCCATCCTATGAAGCGGTTCATGCCTCGTGCCCTCAAACCCTCCACCCCTATGCTTCAGGCCCTCCAAACCCATCTTCCTCAAATATCCCAGGCTCTTCTTTGCTTTGCTGACTTTTATATGTTGTTCTCTTGCCTAAATCTTCCTCAAAAGGGTAGATCAACAGTGACTGAAACAGCTATTGGATTATATTATTTACATACCCTGTGTATCTCTATGGAATAGCTATGAAACTTTGCACTCTGGACAGAAGAGCTATGTATATAAAACATTCCCCAACAAAAACCACAATCTCTATCTATCACACAGTGCAGCATAGGCCAACCAGATGAAAGGAAAGGAAAGCTAGTGTAGTTAGAATACTTAGAAGAGTAGTGAATACTTTGCAGAATGCTGATCTTTGAAAAGAGGCTCAGGAGCCTAAGTTTGATGTCTTTGTTAATGAGTTGGTAAAAGGAAAAGGGATCCCAGTGTCAGACCCTAACATTTTATTCAGATCTCAAATTGGCCCCTGCATTGGCAGGCTGATAGTTTGAGGCCAAGGAAAGGTCTTTAATTTAGCAGCAAGGATGGAGTGCTTGTGCTGAAAGTTTAGGGACATACTAAAAAAGTGTCATGTCTAGGGGCAACTGTTCGGCTGACACAGCAGTCACAGCTGCCTTATGGGACAGGAGGCCTAAATGATCATGGGCCACCAAGATGACCTTCAGCACACTGATTGGCTAGCAACATATGTCTTGGAAAAGATGGAAGCTTCATGTCTTGGTCTGTTTGTGCTGCTATGACAAAATATCTGAGACTGAAATGAGCACATACTTTTAACTGTGCTCCCTCCCAAATGCCACCAACATATCAATAAAGGTGTTTTAAAATATAAAAAAAAATCTGAGACTGGGGAATTCACAAACAACAGAAATTTATTCCTCCACAATTCTGGAGGCTGAAGAGTCCATGACCAAGGCACCAGAAGTTTCCATGTCTGGTGAGAGCCTAGTCTCTGCTTCCAAGATGGCACCTTGTTGCTGCACGCTCCAGAGGGGATGAACACTGTGTCCTCACATGGCAGAAGGGATGGAAGGAGCTCATTAGTTCCTTTAAGCCTTTTTTTTTACAGTTGCTAATCCCATTCATGAGGCCCCAGATCTTAATTCATGATTAAGTTTCAACATATGAATTTGGGGGACACATTCAGACCGTACAACTTCATAAGGTCAAGAGGAATACGGGACAAGGCTGACCTTGGTGCAGCTTAATGCATGCACTGCTGCAAGACACTTGGGGAGTTTTTTTTACTTTGATTCACAGAGCCAAGGCCAGAGACATGAAAGAACAGAAGAACAAATGAAAGTCTAAAATATTCATGGTCACGACCTAGGATGTCACAGGAACTTACGGCACACTGACTAATGTCTGTTTCATGTGGTGCAAGGACCTTTAAGAAAAGTAGCAAAAAGAAAGTTTTGAGATAACAGAGACTCAGGGACTCTGGAAACAAATTAAAATTAACTGTCCCAGTTCTTCACCAGTAAATAAGAAAGGAGATATCTTTATTTTGGTCATATTGGAGAGTTTTTACTAGATAGATGTAGGCTTTCTCAATAAGGTACTAAAGAGCTAAACTCATTGCAGAGATTAAAGTGTGAGAAATATTCTGCTACCCAGGGGTTCCCAAGAACATGGCCTCAGACAGCGGACAGACTCATGAGAGAACTCTACCACTAGCCACTTCACAGAGCGTGGGACCATACCTAGACAGACTTGGCTGTCCCCTGGCCTATTCCCCAGCCCTCACGCCCCTACGCCCATCAGGGATTAGCATCACAGATGGTGGGGCTTGGTGCACTTTCTAGAACTTCACTTTCTGAAATTTCACTTCTAGATCATAGAACAATGTCTCAGACACCTTTCATTTGTGTTAAGTCAGTAACTTTGGTCTCATTATTCTCCTCATATCAGAAATAAAATGAGAACATCTCAGTGCCAAATTGTTCCTTGTGGTTAAAAAAAAAAAAAAGAATAAATCAACGGCCTTGAGATAAGTCTTAAAACCAGAGAAAACATTAGTAGGATAACATCTCCCCCTGCCAACCACCCCACCACAATCTCATCAATCAAATATTTTTTCATGCTTTCACGCTGGCTAGTGAACATGTTACAAAATTCCCCCAAGTGTCCCTTATTACAGGGACATCAAGACAGGCATAATGGCCTGCTTACAGTCATCTCTTCAACCCTGAAATCCCCACTGAGGACTTGGTTGAGTCATTCCAGATTGGTTGGAGGTAAAAGTGAAATAAATCACTTTAGCGTATGGTATTAAAGCAAGTTGATGTACAGACAATGGAGTTAGCTTACTTTAAAAGAAAATATATTAATAGTGTAAGTTTTCCCTGTATACATTTACCTTGGTGAAAATTGTGCTCCTTTTAGGTCCTGGACACATGTATGTGTTATTTTTATGTTGCTTTTCCTTCTGGACTCAGAGGGTTAGATCCAAAATCCTAAGGGAAATGATCAAGGATATTATCAAGATAATGCCAAAAGGCTGTTTTCCATTGCTCAGAAACATTGAAGAGGATGCCCACAGTGATTTTGAAGACCTGCATAGTAAATCCCAGAAGAAATCTCTTAACTAAAAATGTCCTACATTGAAATGCAACCTGATATAAAGACAGGCAAAAGACCTGAGCAGACACCTCACCAAAGAGATACACAGATTGCAAAAAAAGCATATAAAAAGATGCTCAACATAACATGTCGTTAGAGAATTACAAATTAAAAAAGAGATACCATTGCATATCTATTATAATGGCAAAAATCCAAAACACTGGCAAAACCAAATGCTAGCAAGAATGTGAAGCATCGGGACCCTTCATTCATTGCTAGGGGGAACACAAAATGGTACAGCCACTGTGTGAGACAGTTTGGCAGTTTTTTTATACAACTAAACATATTCCTACCATATGATCCAGCAATCACACTCCATGGTAATTACCCAAATAAGTTGGATACTTATATCCACACAAAAATCTGCATATTAATCTTTATAGCAGCTTTATTCATAGTTACCAAAACTTAGAAGTAGCCAAAGTGTCCTTAGTAGGTGAATGGATAAAGTGTGAGACATCCAGACAATGCAATTGTATTCAGTGCTTTAAAAAAGAGAGCTATCAAGCTATGAAAAATACATGGAGGAAACTTAAATGCATATTACTAAGTAAAAGAAGCCAATAAGAAAGGACTTACTGACTGTATGATTCCAACTCTATGACATTCTGGGAAAGACAAAACCAAGGCGACAATAAAAAGGTAAGTGGTTGCCAGGGTTAAGGGCCACAGAGTGATGACTAGGCAGGGCACAGAGAATTTTTAGGGCAGTGAAATTATTCCGTATGATACCATAATGGTGGGTATATGTCCCTATATATTTGTCAAAACCCAGAGATTGTACAAACCCAAGAGTAAACCCTAATGTGAACTATGGACTTTGAGTAACGATGTGTCAACGCAGTTCAGCAATTGTAACAGATGTACCATTCCGGCAAATGTGCAGGAGTTGATGGGGGGTGGCCAGGGGGAGGGGGCTGTGCATGTGTGGGGGGGGGGGGCAGCGGGTCCTGTATGCGAACTCTGTACTTTCTGCTTAATTTTGCTGTGAACCTAAAACTGGTCTAAAACACAGACTCTATTTGAAAAATTAAATGAGATAATACATGTAAAACACCTGACACACAGTAAAGAACTCAATTAATAGTAAATGTGTTGGAGCTCATATGTAGAGCATCCTATGCACAGGAAGATGTGACCAAGATATGACCCCTTGGTTTGATCTTAACTGATCATTCCTTAAAATGAATTTCTGGAGTGGACTTACTGCATCAAGTGTGTGAATGTTTAAAATATTTTGTCACATACTCACCAGAAATTTGCATCAATTTACCCTTCCACAAATTGCATGCCTATCTCCCCACATCTTCACTGACATTGGGTAACTTCAATTATTCTAATATTTGCTAAACTAGTTGTGATTTTCAAACTGGGTTCAGTGAAGGGCTAATGTTCTTTGTAATGCAAGAGAAATCCCCAAGGAGAGAAGGCAGCTTCTTGGGGGATACGACAATCTGTCCTCTTTTTTTAAAAAAACATTGGAGTTCCAAGAGCCAAAATGGCAAATCGCCACATACCCAATAATAAGGAAACAGGTAAGTGATACATAGTACATTTGTATGATGGAATAGTGTATGGGCATAATGTTTTCAAAGAATATTAGTGACATGAGAAAATGCTCTGGCCGGGCGCGGTGGCTCACGCCTGTAATCCTAGCTCTCTGGGAGGCCGAGGTGGGCGGATCATTCTGAGCTCAGGAGTTCGAGACCAGCCTGAGCAAGAGTGAGACCCCACCTCTACCAAAAA